>JACFYI010002027.1:58329-116341 GCA_014898755.1 Handroanthus guayacan
AATATTCAACTAATAATTAAAATAATTAAAATAATAAAATTTAAAAATCAAATGCAAAGTACAAAAAATTAAACATAAGAATTAGATCAACCAGTGAACCAGTTTTCCCGATTTTTCTAGGTTTTGTCTAGTTTGTACTAGATCGACTGTCAATTGATTTAATTAAGCAAACTTGCCTGGAAAGCTTACAGGTTCCAAGTCAAATTGATCAGTACAGGCCGATTCTTAAAATAGTAATGGATGATAATCATGAAATAAGTAAGTATGTGTGGGTGTGTGTATATGCCTTTTTTGATTTTACAATATTCCAAGTCATATCACCATAACAAGTAATTGATGAATTCGAAAAGACTTGCACTTTTGAGTCCTCTCTTATGGTTAAAATGCCCCAATTAGAAGGTATTGGCATGATGATATAAGCACTCATTAGTGGCTGCTTATTAGATGAGTTTAATCCATGATGCTACTCCAAGAATTCCATTTGGAAACATTTATTGCACATTGGTGCAAAAATTCTCATACTAATAATAGTACATATATACATGCTAGCATGTGCTGAGTATCGCAGCAAAAAAATTAATAATTGATATATTTTTTATTTTTTATTTTTTACCCTTATGTGCATGATAAATAAACAATATTTTAAAATAAAAAATTATTATTTAAAGATAAGACAGAGATTCTACTTAAAGATAGTTAAATTTGTTGGAAATTAGTCCGTTTGACCAAATAATTAAAGTGTGCTTAACTATTAATTTCTCGAATTTCGTGTGTTTGTCGTAATTTACGTCGCGAGTAGATTATAACGATGCAATTATTTGCCCAAAATAATTTTTGGATGAATGAGAAATTAATACACGAAGTGAGCCACTTAAGGTTGACTAAAGAGTAGTGATTAAGGTGAAGATGGAAAGTGAGAAGATGAGGAATCCCACATTGGAAGAAGAAGAAAAGATATTCTAATTCATTTAACTCAAGTACCAACGAAAGGTTAGGCCCTTTGGGGGTACCACAAGTGTGTGGAGGAGGGAGAACCTACATTAATATAGGTTCGACTCAAACCACACGCATGCGCGCCCGCTTGCCGGCTGGCCGACTCGACTTGGCTTGACTTGGGTTTGGGCTGGATTGGACTAGAGTTGGAATTGGTATTGGGACTTGAACTGGAACTAGGCTGGTTGGACTTGATTTGGTACTGGAATTTGGCTTTTTAGGTTCAGTACGTATCTTTTTGGATGGGGGAAGACCTACATTAATGTAACTCAAATCATGCGTGCCCGCTCGACTCGACTCGACTCGACTTGGAGGTACCACAAGTGTGTGGAGGGGGGAGGACCTACATTGATATAGGTTTGACTCAAAACACACCCGTGCGTGCCCTCCTGCTGCAGGCCGGCTCGACTTGGGCTTGGGCTAGACTGGACTGGAATTGGAATTGGTATTGGTACTTGAACTGGAACTAGGCTGGTTGGACTTGATTTGGTATTGGAACTTTGACTGGAATTTGGCCTTAGGTCCAGTACGCATCTTTTTGGACAAAATTCATTTGAAATGGGTTTAATTTAATTATGTCCGGTCGAGAAATTAATTATTTCTCTTTTCTTCTAGTCACTAATTAATTATAATTCTAGAAACACCTATTGGCTAAATGGTGTCCCGTCGCTTCACATTAAATCTGAATTATTTTTTGTCGCACCCGTTCATGAATGATAGAACTTCTAGAAGCTGAATATTTTAATCCCAAAAGTTGCGACTTTAGTTTCGAGAGTTGCAATTTTAATTTCGAAGGGTGCGTATGGAAAGAAATGACTAATCGTGAGCAACCTTTCATACTCTATAAATACAATCCTCATTTCCACTCCTAGGCATAAAAAATTCAAGCATACATATTCTGCATAATTCCAGTTCTCATCTCTTTATTCTTGCATTATTCTGTCCAAGTTTAAAAAGAGTTCCAGTACGCGTTTAAGTTCGTTGGAGTTAAATAGTTTGTAGTGCTGCTACTATTTGAACGAGGTCATTGTATCTTGGGAGGCAATAGCCATAAACCGTGAGCACCAGTGCGGGACTATTTCGTCTTAAAGAAAGAGAGCACGTCGCTCGCCTCGACCATTCCATTTATCACAGTTTTCCTGTAAAAGTGCATTATTCTCCCAATAAGTTTAAGACAAAATATCATAATTGTGATCCATGGCATCCAACAATCAGTCTATTCCATCTTCCGTCACTGCTTTTCCATCTATCACTGTTGCTTCCGTCATGCCGTTTGCTCCCATTCACGGGAAAAAACCAAAAAAATTTCGTGGGGTTGACTTCAAAAGATGGCATCAGAAGATGCTATTCTATCTTACAACCCTGAACCTTGTTCGATTATTAAAAGAAGATGCCCCATTCATTCCAGAGGATGATACCGACACTGAAAAACGAGTAGCATATGATGCTTGGAGGCATAGAAATTTCCTATGCTGTAACTATATATTGAATGGGTTGGACGACTCTCTTTATAATATCTACAGTCCAATGAAAACGGCTAAGGAATTATGGGAATTGTTGGACAAGAAATACCGCACGAAGGATGCGGGATTAAAGAAATTTGTGGTCGGTAAATTCTTGGATTATAAAATGATAGATTCTAAGTCGGTAATGAGCCAAATTCAAAAATTGCAAATTATAATGCATGAAATTCATGCGAAAAGGATGACCATAAGTAAATCCTTTCAAGTGGTTGCGATAATTGAGAAATTGCCGCCATCGTGGAAAAATTTCAAGAACTATCTCAAGCATAAGCGAAAGGAGATGGGTCTTGAAGACTTGATCGTCAGATTACAAATTGAAGAAGACAATCGTATGACTGAGATCAAGACTTGAAGAATGAAAATAAAGGCTATGGCTAATCTGGTAGAACCAAATTCCAGTACGAGCAAAAAGAGAAAATGACAAGATACCAATCAGAAATGCAATGCTAAAAAACCTAAGAAATTCTCGAGTAATTGCTATAATTGTGGAAAATCGGGACACAAGGCTAAATACTGTCGGCTTCCTAAAAAGAATAAGCAGAATCAAAACAAGCAAAATCAAGCCAATATGTCCGAAGAAAAATCCATACCAGTGGATCTTTTTGAGCTAACCCTCTCGGCAGTTGTGTTTGAAGTAAACTTAATCGATAACTCGAGAGAATGATGAATTGATACTGGAGCTACTCGTCACATTTGTTCTGGCAGGTCGTTGTTCTCCATATACATTCTAGCAAATGGGTAAAAGCTTTTTATGGGCAACTCGGCAACGTCAGACATCGTCGGACTGGGAAGAGTTGTGTTGAAGCTCACTTCGAGCAAAGAATTAACACTGATAGATATACTGCATGTTCCAGGCATATGCAAAAATTTAATGTCAGGATCATTATTAGTTAAGAGTGGCTTTAAGCTTGTATTTCATTCTGATAAATTTGTGATGACAAAGAATGACCAATTTATAGGTAGAGGATATGTGAAAAAGTGGTTGTTCAAATTCAATGTAATGTCTGTACTGAAAAATCTCGGAATGAATGAAAATACCAATTCTACTTACTTGACTAAGTATTTTAATTTATGGCATGTTAGACTGGGATATGTAAATTTTAACACTTTATGCAGATTAGTTAATTTGGAACTTTTGCCTCTATTTGAGACTAACACAAATAAAAAATACGAAATTTGTGTTGAAGCTAAAATGACCAAAACTCCTGTTCACTCAGTAGAAATGAGCACTACACCTCTGGAACTTATACATACTTGACTGAGTGTTTTAATTTATGGCATATTAGATTGGGACATGTAAATTTTAACATTTTACGAAGATTAGTTAATTTGGAACTTTTGCCTCCATTTGAGACTAACACAAATAAAAAATATAAAATTTGTGTTGAAGCTAAAATGATTAAAGCTCCATTTCACTTGGTAGAAAGGAGCACTACACCTCTGGAACTTATACATAGCAATATTTGTGATTTGAAATTTGTTCAAACTAGTGGTGAAAAGAAGTATTTCATCACTTTTATTGATGATTGTACACGATTTTGCTACTGATTTTTACAACGAAGAAAAGATGAAGCACTTGCAGCATTCAAGAGCTATAAAAATAAAGTTGAAGATCAACTTAGCAAAAAGATAAAAGCTATCTGAAGTGATAGAGATGGAAAATATGAGGTTCCATTTGAAGAATTTTGTATAGAGTCTAGTATAATTCATCAAACAACGGCTCCTTACTCACTTCAATCTAACGGCATTGCAGAACGCAAGAATCGGAAGCTTAAGAAAATGATGAATGCTATGTTGATCAATTCTAGGATGCCCCATAACATAGGGGGGAAGCGATCCTCTCAACTAATCATAATTTAAATAAAATACCACATAAAGACAAAAATGAAACTCCTTATGAATTATAGAAAGGACGTAAACCTTTCTATATATACCTCAAAGTGTGGGGATGTTTGGCAAAAGTAGAGATACCTAAGCCAAAACAAGTCAAGATAAGGCCGAAAACTATTGATTGTATATTTATTAGCTATGCAAACAACAGTGCAGCCTATCGATTCTTTGTACATAAATCAGTTATTCCTGATTTAAATGAAGGCATGGTTATCGAGTCAAGAAACGCAGTGTTCTTTGATAATATCTTTCCTTGCAAAGAAAGGAAAGAAGAAAGTTCTCATAAAAGAACTCATGAACCATCCAATGAGCCTTTAAATATCAAGGAACTAAGACGCAGTAAATGAGCAAGAATTGCTAAAATGTTTGGTCCAGATTTTCTAATGTTTATGTTGAAAAATGAACCAAGGACAATTAGTGAAGTATTGTCCAGTCCAGAAGGTCCATTCTGGAAAGAAGCTCCATTCTGGAAAGAAGCTATCAATAGTAAAATAAAGTCAATAATGCAGAATCACACTTGGGAGTTGACAGATCTCCCAAAAGGTCATAAACCACTAGGTTGCAAGTGAATTCTTAGGAGAAAATACAAGGCCGATGGCTCTATTGATAAATATAAGGCTAGTTTGGTAGTAAAAAGGTTCAAACAAACGGAAGAACTTGATTTCGTTGATATCTATTCACCAGTAACAAGAATCACGTCCATAAGGACTCTTATTGCCATTGCAGCGTTACACAATTTAGAAATACATCAGATGGATGTAAAAACAACGTTCTTAAATGGTGAGCTAGATGAAGAAATCTATATGGGGCAACCTGAGAGATTTGTAGTTCTCGAATAAGAAAAAAAAGTGTGCAAACTTGTTAAGTCGCTTTATGGACTTAAACAAGCTCCAAAACAATGGCACAAGAAATTTGATAGAACCATGTTATCAAATAGTTTCAAAATCAATGAATGCGATAAATGTGTATATGTGAAAGGTACGCAATTGGACTTTGTCATAGTATGTCTCTATGTGGATGACATGCTTATCACCGATAGCAATCTTGATGATATCATAACTACCAAAAAAATGCTTATGAAGCATTTTGATGTGAAAGATATGGGCGTCCCTGATGTTATACTAGGTATAAAAATAATCAAAACCTCGGAAGGTCTGATTTCAACGTAATCTCACTATGTTGAAAGAATTCTAAGAAAATTCAATGCATACGACAGTACACCTGTGAAAACACCCATCGATCCACGTGCAAGATTAAGCAAAAATCTTGAAGAACCCGTATTCCAACTAGAGTACTCAAGGATAATCGACAATTTGATGTATTTAACAAACTACACGTGACCAGACATCGCATATGCTGTAAATGAATTAAGTAGATTTACGAACAATCCAAATAATGATCACTGGAAGGTATTAATAAGAGTACTCAGATATCTAAGATACACGATAGATTATGGGTTAAATTATACTAAATATCCAGCTGTATTAGAAAGATATAGCGATGCAAACTGGATATCTGATACTAAAGACACTAAATCCACAAGCGGATATGTGTTTACTTTGGGTAGAGCTGCAATATCGTGAAAGTCTTTCAAGCAAACTTGCATAGCTCAGTCTACGTTGGAGTCTGAGTTTATTGCCTTGGATAAGGCAGGAGAAGAAGCAGAATGGCTTCGAAACTTTTTCGAAAACATTCCTTGTTAGCCTAAGTCAGTAACCACGATCACAATTCATTGTGATTGTCAATCGGCTATAGGAAGAGCTCAAAATAGTATGTGTGGAGACGTAATACTATAAAGCAATTAATCTTTAGTGGAGTAATCTCTCTCGACTATGTAAAGTCTAAAGAAAATCTAGCGAATCCGTTAACAAAAGATTTACCTAGAGATCAAGTAAAATATTTATCGAGAGGAATGGGATTAAAATCCCCTAATGAGAAATCGACATAGTGAAAACCCACCAAGATGACTAGAGATCGCAAGAACTTGGTTCAATGGGACAACTAAGTTATGAAGGTTTGAATAAGCACTCTGGAATTAATTCCAACCCATTCCTGAGATAAAGAGTGCACCCTGGAAAGGGAAAAAGGTTGAGCTTTAGCTCTTACTGATTCCCAGAAAGAAAGAAGTATGGCAGGATACTTTTACGAGGAGATCATCTATGTAAGTGTGAAAACAGACCGCTTCAATGAAACACTTATGAAACCAAGATCGTTGTCCATGGCCAAAACGAACACAACCAAAAGAACTAAATGCATAAGGGAAGCTATTGTGGGGGTACTGTTATCTAAGCCCACCCCAACGGCTAAATAATTCAAGATATTGTATTCACTATATAGTCAAGTGAGTCTAATAGTACTTCCCTAAGGAAGGTTCAAAGCCACAAGCCACCTATCCTGATGCAATAGCTTCCCGTCTGGACTCTCTTTATATTTGCATTAGCTAATTAGCTGCCATATGCATTAATTTTCATTCATGTGGGGGATTGTTGAAAATTGGTCCATTTGACCAAATAATTAAAGTGTGCTCAAATATTAATTTCTCGAATTTCGTGTGTTTGTAGTAATCTACGCCGCAGGTAAATTATGACGATGCAATTATTTGCCCAAAATAATTTTCGGGTGAATGAGAAATTAATGCACGAAGTGAACCACTTGAGGTTGACTAAAAAGTAGTGATTAAGGTGAAAATGGAAAGTGGGAAGATGAGGAATCCAACATTGGAAGAAAAAGAAAAGATATTCAAATTCATTTAACTCAAGTACCAAAAAAGGGTTGGGCCCCTTGGGGGTGCCACAAGTATTTAGGGGGGAGAGGACCTACGTCAATATAGGTTCGACTCAAACCACACGAGCATGGGCATGGGCACGGGCGCGCACACCCGCCAACTGGCTCGGCTTGGGCTTGGGCTAGACTGGACTAGAATTGGAATTGGTATTGGTATTTGAACTGCAACTAGGCTGGTTGGGTTTGATTTGGTACTGGAACTTCAACTAAAATTTGGCCTTAGGTCCAGTACGTATCTTTTTGGATAAAATTCATTTGAAATGAGTTTAATTTAATTAAGTCCAGTTGAAAAATTAATTATTTCTCTCTTCTTCCAGTCGCTAATTAATTATAATTCTAGAAACACCTATTGGCTAAATGGTGTCCCGTCACTTCACGTTAAATTTGAATTATTTTTTGTCGCACCCATTCATGAATGATAGAACTTCTAGAAGCTTAATATTTTAATTTCAAAAGTTGCGACTTTAGTTCCGGGAGTTACAATTTTAATTCCAAAAGGTGTGTATGAAAAGAAATTACTACTTGTAAGCAATCTTTCATACTCTATAAATACAGCCCCCATTTCCACTCCTAGACATTGAAAATTCAAACATAGATATTCTGCATAATTCCAGTTCTCGTCTCTGCATTCTTGCATTATTCTGTCCAAGTTTAAAGAGAGTTCCAATACGCATTTAAGTTTGTTAGAGTCAAATAGTTTGTAGTGCTGTTACTGTTTGAAAGAAGCCGTTGTATCTTGGGAGGCGATAACCATAAACCATAAGCACCACTGCGGGACTATTTTGTTTTAAAGAAAGAAAGCATGTCTCTCGCCTCAACCATTTCATTGATTACAGTTTTCCTGTAAAAGTGCATTATTCTCCCATCAAAATTCAAAAGATAATTCTATAATTAAACATGTAAAACAACATTAAGATTGCTAAATCTATATTTATAAACGATATATTATCACAAATGAATAATAAAGTATTTAAATTAACAAATCCTTAAATTATATATTTAATATAATAGATAAGCTAATAATTTTATGAAATATAAAACTTTTATTAGCCCTCCTTAATAATGTGGATGTTAGCACAAAAATTGTTATCCCTTTATATTTTTAAAATTATTAAGTAGGTTCAATCTATATATATATATATATATATGTTGAGAAATTATTTGACCATCCATTTAACATGCACTTTGTGACATAAAAAAAAGTAAGAACTAAAATATTCTTTTTGCACTAGCAAGATTTTTTTTTTAATTTTTGGAATTATTTATCATTTTGAGATTGTCAAATGACTTATTTGTAATTTGAAATAAATTATCAAAAGAGTGTGAATAAATTTAATATTGAGCTCAATACATAAAAAATTATCAATATATTGTGAATTTCTTAGATAAGCATAAATATTGAAATAATTTAATATGGCTCTTAATTTCAATTAAATTTTCTTGATTAAATTTAATCCCCAATATTTTATTGTCTATCTATATAGTAATTGTTTCATGCGGATTCTTTTTGAGCAAAATATGCAGTGAATATAAAAGTAGATGATATAGATATTGGAAAATATGCATATATATGTGGGTGGAAGAAAATATGAAAACTTGTATTATTTGTGTTATTCATCAATCTTGTGGGGAAAAAAAATTACTATATCAACTATATGTTTATGTAATCTATAAGAAATTTGTTTTAGGTACTTGTGAACTTTGTTTTATGTTACCAAAAACTGAAACGGTCTTGGTTGAAAATAGTTATTTTGACAATATTTTAAACTTAATAAGTTCAATAAATTTCAAAGTCACATGTCAATTAGTGCGGAATTACTCAATTTTTTTACTTATGATGATTCGGTGCCCAAAAAAAAAAAAAAAACATATGCCCTATTATTTTTATGGAAAAGTAAATTTAATAAATTATCATAAATTTGTAAATAAATTTTTAATATTGAACTCAATAGATAAAAATATATCAATTTTTGAACTTCTGAGATAAGTATATGTGTAAATAATTTAATATATGACTAATAGGTTCAACTAAATTTTATTGTCTAATCTTAATCCCCTAATGTTTTACTATTTATCTATACAAAAATAGTTTCATGTAGATTCCTATTGAATAAAAATACATAATGCATGTAAATGGATTTGATAGAAATATTTAAAAAATGAATATATATTAGTGCAGTGAAAAATATAGAATTTTATGTTATTTGCATAATTTATCATTAATGTGAAAACAAAAAAATTTACCTATGTCAACTATTATTTTAGGTAATTATGAATACAAATATTTCTGCTGAAAGTGATTATTGTAAGAACTTTTTAATTTAATAAGTTTGATCAATTTCAAACTTGCATGTCAATTATGAAAAACTACTTATTTCTTAAATTTCAATATCTTTTACTAAAAATGATGATCTGTAGCATGAAATGTGTATATATGTGTTCCATTATTTTCATGGGAAAATATAATTTGAAAGTTTTATAAACAAATCATGATACTTAAAGATGATAACAATAATAGTTTGTTAAGTTTTTCTTTTCTTCTTTTTGCTTGTGGATCTGAATTTATTACATTCTGACTATATTATAAAATATTTAAAGAATAAATACAAAACCCTATATGATTGTGTTTAGGAAAAGATCGAAAAATACATAACTAATATACATTATTACATAAAATCATCAAAAATAAGATAATTAAATAAATATAACAATTTATTAATATAAAATTAATAATACAAAATATAAAACAAAATACAAAGATATAAAAAGTAGCAACTTATATCATGAGTAAATGTCATTAAGCCACCCGAACTATGCTCGTTTTTGCACTTTGCAACCTAATCAAAAAAACGTTTCACTTTACCACCTTAACTTTGCGAAATTTTTCATTTTGCAACCTCAGTACATTTTCCGGTGGACATTTGCCATCTGTAGGTGGCATTATACAAAATTTCGCGAAATTCAAGTGGTAAAGTGAGACTTTTTCTATCTTCATATTTAGACACGTTTCCAGTGTGGGAATATTCCGTTGGAATATTTTCCCAAAAATATACTGAGGTTGCAAAGTAAAAATTTCGCAAAGTTGAGATGACAAAGTGAAACGTTTGTTTAATTAGGTTGCAAAGTATAAAAACGAGCATAGTTCGAGTAGCTTAATAACATTTACTCTTATATTAAAAAAAATCTTCCAAAAATATAACAACTCAAAAATTCCCCTAATTAAACCTTTAAACCCTTGATTTTATCGGTAAACGTTCGTACAAGATTTTTGAGAAAAATTTTAATTGATTGAAGTTTTTCACCGATTTAAAATTTTTCTTATAATCAAGAATATTTTATTACTTCCGAAAAATTTCTTTTGCACCCAAAAATTATCACATGCATTATTTCGACCAAAAGAAAAATTTTAGCCTAGATTTAGACCTGAAACTTGAGCCCAATCTACAAAGCCCAACCCAATACCCAAGTACACATAACAAATTATATACTATATGAGCTAATTAAGTATGTATGTATGTATATATATATATACTAGTGTAGGCACACCGCGCAAGGCGCGGTGATATGCCCGTTTACAAATTCAATAAACAGTAGCACATACAACAAGAAAATAACATAATTTTTCACAACAGGAATTGGGTCAAAAAAATACTTCAACAGTACTACTTCTACAGTCGGCATCATGGATTCAAAATAATTAGTAAGCATAGCTTATGAATAATTACAGCTAAAACCGAAAGGCATTTTCAGAAAACAATCAAATGTATACAGCAAAACAATTTTTAAACGTAGAATAATAAGGCCTCCAATCAAGACAGGTGCTTTGTCTCAGAACCATGACATGTGATCAGCTCCACTCTACTTCTAATCCCCTATGCATAAAATACTTCCAACCTAAAATATAAGAAGGCCATGTACGCTGCAACTCCAAATATTGATAGGTGCAAAATGGAAAAGTATATATTAAAGTAAATAATGTAAAAGTTCATCTAATCTTAGCATAAGCATTCAAAACTTAGCAAATTATAAGATGGGATGTGCATAATAGTTAATTTAAAAAAATCACGTAAACCTCCCAACGCAGACAGTAAAAGTTAAAAACATAACCTGTGTTGCAAAATCTTCAAAAAAATATATACATGTAAGATCTAGATCCAGTATATCATCACCCAAACTGACAATTTGCGATACATCACAAGCTGTTTCCCAAGGATTTACATAAGGGGAATCACCAACAAAACCCACTTATCTTGTCATCTAATATTGTTTTTTAACATCATGAGGAAGTCTAATCATCAAGGAAGCTGTTTTGCTAAATTTCAGAAATTCCACATTATAGCTAGTGATAAAATAAAATATAATTGCAGAAATAATATATACATGGAGACAACCAACAAATAAAAAACCTATAATTATATTCACGTAACACAACAAATCTTTTATATATGAAATTTGAAACAGCAATCAAATAAACAAACTACAAAGTCGTTTAACAATTAAATATACTATGTCACGGACAAATCCTTTTTTAAAAAGAAAAGCAACTGTATAAGGCCAAATTCTCTATTTCAGTACTCTCTGAGTGAAATTTGAGCCCACTAATAGCATGAAAACTTAAAATATGTGGCCATGTTACTCTCTCTAAAAGGTACATCCAGAAAATGGAAAAAATTCCGAATCGAAAACTGCCAATGCATAACCATTAATATTTGTGATACAGGAAAATAACAACCAAACCATCATAAAACGAATCATATCTTTTATATACCAATCCAGCATAAAACCAAAAAACGCAAATCGTGAAACCCACAACCAATGTCAAAGCACGAATGAAGAGAATATCGTAACTGCATTCAAACAAAGAACCATGTCATAGCTAATGAAAAAATACAGTATAATATCAGAAATAACATCTCCATCAAAGACAGCCAATAAATATAAATCCCTACAATCATATCTGCTTAACATTACAAATATTTGATAAATGAAAAACCAGACAACAATTAGAAAATAAATTGGTACAGTTACATTGGGCAGGTTACAAACATTTTAAAAAAACAGTTGTTAAGGATAGAGAAGAGGCAAACCAAGATAAACTATATAACAAAACAGAATAACTTGAGAAGCAAAAATACAAACACGAAAAAAGTGATATTCTAACAAAATCATCCTCAATTATGATTAAGAACAATTATAGGAGGTTCCCAATCAACATAAACGGCTGATATCCAGAGAAACAATAGAAAAGTTTTAAAGCACATAAACTACACATGGAGAACCAAGAGAACATATTTACTTGCCTCTCTTTGTAAAACAGACTTGCAATAAACATATATCACAGTAGAAAGAAGCATTGAAAAATCTAACTTCATAAAAGTTAGATAAGATAGCCAAGAAAAACTTTGGCACATATGAACTCCCTTAGAGGAAAACGGGAACTTGGCTAATTGTCAGGTGAAATGCCTTTGAAAAATAGAAAGCAAAGAAGCAAGCCGGCAATGTTATATCAATGATCTTGTTGAAGGTTGAATTAGTCGGACCGCTATTTGCCTTTTGATGGATGCATTCAAATCCAGGGGCAATTCTCCAAGTCAAAAAAATCTTTGAATATCGAAATTATATTGTTCTTTACACAAAATGATGATTAACATGCAGATCTCTAGTTTGGAAAACTTTAAGATGCATTTAGCAATATCAATATTTGAAGATTGAGCTAAGCAACAACCAGCGAACTCAAAACCTCCAATAATGCTATAATCTGACAATCCTAAACCGGAAAATAATGTTAGCACTTTTGTCAATTCTTTGAAGTCGCAGGAGGTAAGAATAATGCAGGCATTTAATGCCATCATCAAAATAAAGGAATAATGAGATGAATGGTAATTCAATGTGATTGTCCAGACTACATAAGGACAATAGCGTTCAACAAAATAACAAGACTACATTAAACAAACAAAGGAAAAAACACACACACAAACCAAAAAAAAAAAAAAAAGCTTAAGATTTAAGAAAATATAATTATTTCAAAACTTGTTTCGAGAAGTTATCACAAAAAAAAAAAAAAAAAGCCTTGTTTGGAGTCGTGTAAAATATCACTAAACAAAAATAACAAATTAAAAGAAAAAACGACACATAGAGAAATAGAACCTTTTTTTAATTCAAATTAAGCAAAACAGACATCCTCTGAAAGAAACCAAAACACGTTATATATCTGGGTTAAAAAAAAAGGAAAAAGAGCATTAGACAATTGAAATAACTCATAAATAAGATGAAGACTGAAAATAAACTAATAAACCAAGTGTTCAAAACGAACAAACAACAACTATATAAAACATAAAGTATAAGCAAGAAACTAACAAATTATAGTTCATCACACCAAGCGAGTAAAAACTACAACAAAAGTAAAAACTCACAGATATAACGTCCCCTGATAAAAAAACAAAAAAGCGCACACAAAGAAATCCATAAGAAACCATTTTTACAAATAGAATAAAATACAAGTTGACCTTTAAAAAACTAAACAACAACATCTGAAAGGAAGAATAAAACATAAAAAATGCCATAAAACTAAAATAATAGATCCAAAGAATATATCTAAATAATAATAATAATAATAATAATAATAAGATGCATTCACAAAATAAAAACGACAAAGCAACTGTGCTGAAAAGAAACGGAAACGGACAACAATTTCAGGATGATCGAAAGGCAAAATGTAGATGCAATAAATCTAAGAAATGGAAATCCTCAAAACATAGCTGGAAAAAAAGGCAAAAATAAAAATAACTAAGAACAAAAGAACTCGAGCGAGACTGCTAGTTGAAGGCTGACCCACCTTCAATCTAAAACCCCAAGCTAAATATAAACTAAAAAAAACACAGAGAAGAAAAAAAGGATCCATGATCGTGACAAATGAGAAAAAGTAAAGAAAATATTCCGTTCCTCAAATTAACACATAAAATGGAAAGAATAGAAGAACAAACTCTGTGAAAAACCTCCCAAAAATAGAGGGTAAATAAACGAAAAAATAAACAAACAAACAAAAAAAAAAACCCACATCCTACAAAGCAAGGAAACCCAGGAAATCGAAAATGGAACACAACAGTCCCAAAGGGGAAAAAAACATCTTTCCATTGCACGAAAACCCAGCTAAATAAAGAAGAATTTAGAAGAACCCATCAAAATCTAAACCATAAATCCAAAAAAAGAAAAGAGAATAACAACACCCACACACCAAACATTCACTACCAGTGGAACCCATACCCAAATAAAAGTATCTGACGCAGGCACAAGCAACCTAGCTCCAAGCAAACCTTCAGTCAAAGCTCCAAATAAAATGCTCCAAACTCCATTCCTTGCACCCAAACAAATAGAAAGAAATTGAGATTAGCAAATTGGTCTTACCCACAGCAAATTAACCGAGGTTAAAAAACCCTAAAAATGTAAAAATAAAAAAGAAATAACTCTAAACTCACAAAAACCCAGATAAGCTGACCTGTAGAAAGCACCAACATCAATTTTTTTCCCCTCCTAAGCCAAGTGCTTCCAAGTGACCAACGCCTGCACTACAGAAGAATCCAAATAACAACTCAAAAAATACAGTCCACGTCCAAAAATTTTTGAGCTACAGAGGCCTGCACCATACAAAGAGTGATTCATTAGAAGCAAAATGGAAAATTATAAGCAAATAAGGAAGGGAGAAAAAAAAGGTCCAAAATCCCCACCCCATGGATGAAAAATGAAGGCTGTAAAAACAGAGGCTAGCAGTAATAGGAAAAAAATGTCCTTTTTTCCCTCTCATGAAAAAAATCTTCGGTGGAACACGTTTCTTCGTCCCATTGTGTGGGCCCCACTCTAAGCCCAAAAATTACACAGCAACGCACAAGTAAATAAGCTGTGTGTACAAATCAAAAAAGCAACTCCAACCGAAACAGTGCCGGCTTGGGAAGTACAAAAAAAAAGGAAAAAAGAAAAGGCCGACCATCCACGCGCGGAAATCCTGTAGCCACGCGCATTCCCTCTTATGAATTAGTAGTAATAGTAATAAAATAATATATATATGCACACGGCCAAACACCCATTTCTTCGGCAAGATATTTTGATGTTTTATAAGATAAATTAATTACCACCAAGTTTAATTCATCATAAGGCTAAATAGCTATCAACCATAAGAACATGACACTTGTTCTATACAATTGTAAATGACAAATAAGTCCTAAAGTATTCTTCTGTAAGATAGATAAAAGTTTGCAAGACAAGCACTCATTCTTCTTACTCTCACATTTGCTAGACCAATGTCTTCATCCTTGCTTCATCTTTTTGTTTTCCAAAAACTCAAGAACTTCTTCGTCTTTGCTACCTTCTCTCTTTAAAGATTTAAAGCTTGATTTAAAAAGGGGGGACAGAGTAAGGTAACTACACTTGATGAACTTTAAATATCCAATATTAGTGATATATAGTATAGGGTTTCTAAGAAATAAGATGATGATATTTATTGATTATAAATTGCTAAAGGATTGCTTGAAACTTGAAGCTTGCTATCAACACACCCTGAAGATCATAAACTAGAAAGGTAAGAATTATGGCTTCCCACCTTTTTTGATTCCATGTTCCTAGCATAATCTTTTATTGGAACTCTAGTTGTTTGATGCAAATTCTTGTTATGTATTAAGATGAAAACTTTGAGTTAGAAGAAATTGTTCACTTTCCCTTGATTGAATCATTACCCTTGACATCTATTCTTGGATTCTTGTATAAATATGGAGGCTTTGGGAGTGGATGGATGGACATATAAAGGCTTAACTCATTTGGAACACAAGAACACAAAATTTGGAATTTGTGCCAAATTTTTCTTAAAACTTGAACCTCAAAATTCTTAATGATGCTATGAATAAACTAATCATAAATTTTTTATATTCATCCTCTGTTATTATAAGGAGTTCAAACAACAAAAAAAATTACGTCAGGTGCGTTTGCGTCCACTTCAGAATACTTTTTAATGTATTTTTGACTAATTTTGCTTTTTATGTCCATATATCACTCCGATAAGCTCTCTTAAATCCAAATATAAAATTTATGTGTCCAAAATTCAATTCGAATTGATTAATAACATCCAAACCTCGTTTGAACTTTGAAAAATTTAATTTGGACAATTATCGTTATCCTTGTAGCCTTTTGTATATATGTTTGATGGGCCCTTAGAAAGTCTCAGGAGAGATACTGGGCGACGTGGGGTCAATAGTTGATCCCCTAGAGGATTTCTTACTAGTTTAGATAATTTCGCGGAAGTCTGGAGATAGGTTTTCCAATAACTAACCTATGACACGCAAAACGTTGACATTTGTCACACCATTTGATCAGATCACCATCTCGAGGGGCCACTTGAGTGTGGGACCTATGGAAGGGTAAGGATTATGTGTTTACTTTAAAGTTATAAGAATGACAAATCCACCAAATATTAGTTCTATCTCTGCTATACGATTGTGTGATTTGTTATGCGCTCACATTCGAGTTACTCGTTTATGTTTGATTATTGAATTATCACAATCGTTTGGCATGTTTTAATTCATTTATTATCCTTATTGCCTCTATATTGAATTTATTGAATCACCTTGTTCTTTTACTATTCCCTAACTATAATTCTTACTAAGTCAATGGACTTATTCATATATGTTACCATGTGAAGGTGAATAAGCCTCTAGAGCTCTGTTGGATTATAATTATGCATTTTTATTTTATGTTTTTTTATGTAAATATTGGCGGTGAACAATTGAAAGTATATGTATGGCTTGTAGCCATTAGAACTCTTAGCATGTAGATTGTAGCCACTAGAATATTAGTTTGTTGGGAACTCTTGTAAATATAATGCGTTTAGACAGTTAGTTTGTCACCCTATGACCCTACGATTTGTCATAGATATTAAAGCATCCATATATATGTTTTTATGTTTATACATTTGTTTAGTTGATCTCTCTTGTATTTATGTTGCTCCGCTAGAAGTCCGCCTGCCCACAGGTAGCATTTCTGGCCTAGGGACGAATGTTCTAGGCTTTGGGGCGTTGCAAAAAAAATATTAATACTAATGACAGAAGAGAAAAAGAGCAGCAACTAATATCCAAAAAGTCTTCCATCAAATAAATTATCAAAATTAGATAAGATATAATATTTGCAAGATGAATAGACATAACCAAACAAAATAAACGAATAACTTGAAAAATAAAATAATAATCCACATGAAAGAGAGGAGAAAAAAAAGGTAAAGAATAGAAAAAAATTATACAATGATAAAAATTAAAAATGAAAAAAATGCTTTATTCGAGTAAACCTTGCATGGAGATATTTTGTTATTAGAGTGCCTAGTTTATTGCTTATTAAACATATTTTATGAGATAAAAAAATACGATAATGAATATTTTAAACTTATATGATGAGATGAAAAATTTTAAAATACTTTATAAGTTATTCAATTGAAAAAAATATTTATACTGCGATTTTGGGGGATCGACCTGTGACCGTACTTTAAAGAGAAATTATTCTACTTAATAAAAAAAACATAAAACTACAATTCTGGAAGATCGAACTCATGACCTGCACTTAAAAAGGAATTTATTTCTACTTAATAAAAATAATTCAAAATAATAGAAAATTAAAATTTGATCAAAATGGGCTCAACTTGAGTCAACGACCAATCTCATATATAGATAATTACTATGAATGAGCATGATTCTATTGGAATTGTTTATATTCTTTATCTTGGCCTATATTTCCAATGTGGTATCACTAACCTCACGTGCCAAGCAAACTTGAAAAAAAGCTGACTACCGTGCATCTAGACACAATTTGGGAAACAACCTATAATTGAGCTTTTTAACTATATAAACACCATCCTAAAGAGTGGGAAAAGAGATTGAGGTTCCATAATGACCTCATATGTAGGAGCTTATACTAAATTGATATATGTTCCAATCACTATAATATACATACATATATATATATATATATTTGGGTATAATTTTCTCAGCATGGAGGTTGGCGAGAACTAACAAAGAGTTCAATTTTTAGAAAGAGTTCAATTTTTAGTCTTGACAACAGGAGCTAATCTCCCTATATAACTACATTCTTGCCTAACACTGATTCAAATAAAGAAATCAATATACTCGAAAGGGAAAGTAAGTGACATCGTCCTTTGGATGCAGTGGCATGACCTCCACCATTTTATAGTGGAGGTGTAAGGATCGAGTCCCACCGATAGCGTGTGAATGTTTATCTACTATATGATAGTCTTTGTCCATCAAATAGTGATTTAATTTGAATTGTATTTAATCATATATTTGATTTTCAAAATGTATTCTTTCAATGATATTAATGTATCATCGAATATAATTATTTCTCTTAAAAAAAATGGGAAAAGTAAGTTACAACTATCAGAAGAAATTAAATCCCTTCTCTCGAACCTTAACTCCACGTTCTCTGAACAAATGCGAGTCTTGCTCTCTTAACAAGATAAAGGTCTCATGACCCAAAGATTGTAGTCCAATTCTTATTAATGCGCAGAGTTATTTTTCTGCCATATGGCAAATTTGAAAATTTTTCTACTCTTGAGAATTTTCACTGTTATTTTATTGACATTTAATTGTTATTAATATATCGATATATTAACCAAGTATTGTGACCACTTCTGCCTTAAAAAACAAAAAATCGGGGGGAAGGACCAAGGAACATAAAACTGCACCAGTTCATTATCAAAATGAGTCTTGAATCAACAAAATTACAGTTTATCTGCCTGCCTTCTTTGGTATCTCTCATCACTAACATCTATGTAATCTCATTCTATTTACGACTAAAAATCAACTGCAAAACTCAAAACCTGTACACAAATGGCATGCACACAAGACCTCATCCTTGTTCTGCATGATTATATATAATATATATGTACACGGTGTGACGCACCCTGTGAACACCTCAAGATGCAATGAGTTCTACATAACTTCTACACGAATGTCGACTGTCTGTCGGGTTGGGTCAAGAAATGGATTCATATGCCCAGAACGTGTCGGGATCAGGACTGAAGAGAGACAAGTCTCTGACTTCTAGATTTGCTATGTTCCAATCAACGAATCGAGCTTGAACTCCCTTGATTAACAGCAGAATTGTCGGCAGGAGCCACCATTCGTCGTCTTCCCTGCCATCAGAACAAGTTCAAAGGCTTACATACTCCAGAAGCAGGGTTGAAAGATGGATAATTACCTCAACATCCCTTAAGATTTGGCGTCGTTACAATAACATTCCTTGTTCATGAAATTAAAATAACACCCCAATCATTGTTAGTTCATTTGATGGAAAACCTAGGGAAATAGCTATGGTTTGGAGAATTACAATAATGTTCTCAAGCCACAAAGGGGTATCATTGCAATTTTCCGGAACACAACTATCATACTCCTTCAAGTTTTGGGTCAGCTAAACTAGTGGCAGGGAGTGTCATCATAATTTTCCACATCATGATGTATTTTTGTAATTAGGCCAAACCCGGGGGTGTTGAGGTAATTATCCCTTAAAAATTTTACTCCACTGATCAGTTCTTCCAAGAAGATCCAACTTTAGGTTCGAGAATCAGGCTGATATTTGGTCCAAAGTGATTACGAACTTTCAACTTAAGGGTACAAATAGAGGATATATTCCAATCAAACAAAATGTTGAGTTTCCTAACTTGTGCATCCCGTAAAATCAAGGGACAAGACATCAAAACCTGGACATTTCATGAAAGATTTCGGCAGAAATACCTCCAAATGTAAGTGGAGGATGTCAGCAGAACTCACCTTGAATGCCAAATGTCTCCCTCTTCCGCGGAATTTACTGAGGTGATCACATAATGAATCATGCCACAGATAAATGCGACAACCTGCAAAATTCACAAAATGTACCATAAAACAAGCCAGAGCAGCCACTCGATTATAAAGTCAATAAACGTCATCTTTGTATCTTCTATAGAAATTTCTTCCACCATTACAATTAACTTGCACACGATTCCCTTGCAGAAAATGCAGTTCCATATCCCAGTCCAAATACTTTTCCACATTATTCGGTAAATAAATTAGTCATGCTATGGCACGTTCTTCTTTCACTCTTAATATGAAACATAGCTCATAAAGTTAACAGCAGATTGAAAATCCAGGCTGCCCAGAATAGCATGACACATGACTTCTTGAGTCACATACAAAAGAGGCTTTATGGAGTAACAACACTCCCCCACAGCCCACGTGAGCAATCATGAAATGCTGCACATTGAAAAGCTAGTGAACTCATTGCATCAACTGGTACACTTCTAAACCAAGAATCAATGTGACTAGCACTCCGCCCAAAAACTTGAGAAATAACAATAATGAACACTGAGGCCTACTATATTTCCTGGTTGTGGTCACAAGTTTCCCTCAGTGTTTCAGAATTGCAATTAATGCTTGCAATTTGTGAGCATAAAAGAATCCCTAAGGAAAGATAGGAAATATTCTTTTTCACCCCTGCTTTAAATTAAAACTACAGGAAAATGTTGAAACCTAAAAGTAATGGACGAATATACCTCTCCTCTCTCATTCTGTCCAAACAAACTCAAGCGGTTGTTCTTATCATACTAGAATTCACGATTTTCCATTTGAAGGAAAAATTTAGGGAGGAAAGAAGCATTAGTTCTATCCACCCTGTCCCTACCTCAATCACTGATGCCAACCTCATCTCTACCAATCTCTCATGGTGGCACAGAGATCCTATTTTATATTTCAGAAAATCAAGTCTAAGCTGCCTGAATGACATAATTGACAAATTTGCAGGGTCACTTAAATAAGAGACTTGACGGAATGTAAGTTCGAATTAACAATATTCACCCACTGAATCCAAGAGCATCTTAAAGTGCCGCAGTTTGCAAAGCTAATGGACTCATTGTTTCAACTATTATACTTCTAAAACCTAGAAACATGAGGAAAGCACTCTGACTAAAACTTCAGAGGCAGTTATAACACCTCTGCTTTAGAGATGACATTGAAGCCTACTATAATTCCCTTATACTCCATATTAACAAGTTATTCATAACATGGATAATTGTTGCAGTGATATGATACCAGTGGGCTTTGGGAACCAGATTCATTAAAAACAGTGCACTGCATTTATATAATTCATAATATCAGAAACCATACGGAATCTCAATTCTAGCACAAAAAGTTTGAGTAGGTCAAGACAAAAGTGGAACAATCAAAGAAAATATAATAGATTATTCAGTTAAAGGAAATTAGTTCAAAGGGTTATTTCCTGCAATCATGAAAAGGCCCATCATTTCCAAATAAACTTGCAGATCAAGAGTGAGTGTGAAGCACATTTTCACTTGACTAAATAATTATAGTTCTCTCGCCTTTGCTTTCCCGTCCTTTTCTCTTATTTATTATGATTATTGTCTAAACTAAAATAATAACATGTTCATACCACATCAATTGTATCACTTACAATATTCGAGATCGAGCTAGCATTCCACAAGGCATAAACACGAGCAAGTGAAGCTCTTCTAGGGCCATTAGTGAATAAAGCATTCAAGCCTGCCGGAAAGGGAGAGAGCAACGACAGAGGAAGGATAAGAAGTACAGCAAGGAAAGCCCCCAGAGATATCCAGTAGAGCAAAAACAGCATAAGGAGTGTAACAAAAAGGTCGGCCAAGAGCATGATAGTAATCAAAAGCTGTATGGTGTCCTGAAACACAGATAAGCAAATGTCAAGCGGTGAACACTATTCCAACCAGCATATCACTGGGTGTGAGTACCTGTCGGCCAACAGGGCGGGTATTGAGCAACAACAGAGAAAACGGGAAGAGGAAGTCCCTTTTGTAGCCTAGTGATTTCAAGGTAGCTTCATTTATAACACCACCATTTAAGCCCCCAGTAATCTTTTTACGGGCTAGTACATTACTTGCACAAACCCGATTCTCTTCTGCATGCTTGACACTATTTTGTGCTACTGAAGCAAAGCTCCTGAAGATTGTAGGGGAAAATAAAGAGTGATATACAGTGGCATGTTGAAGACTAAATAACTTCTACGATCTCCTTCAATTGATAAACCCAAAAAAATATAATGCAGTATACAAATGATAGAGAGCCATAAAAAGCTTCATGTATACATCTAAGGGAAAATAAGGGATCAAATTCAATTATCATTTCAGTGGTGAAAAAAAAGCAAAGAATCAGCCGATAAGTTAAACACATCTATAGCCTAGTAGAGTCTCTGTTAGGAGAAAGAAAAGTTTCAACAAGTTTAGCTGAATAAAATTTTCAGTTTGCAGACAAATGTGCACCCTGGTGTCTTTTTTATACCATAAAAGTTGTTTAGCTTTATCTACAGACATGAATATCCAAAGCAAATCATCAAAGTATTAGAAAGGACAGCCAGAGAAGGACGATTTCCCAATAAAGATCTCAGTTAGACAAAATAATAAAAGAAAGAAAAACATAACAAACTATTGCCAAATAACTGGGAGGAAAAGCACACCATATATCACAATTATCAGATGAAAGTCCCATTCCTCTCTTTACACTTTTCTAAAACGTCTTTCAATTAAGCAAGTAAAAATGTGAAAGCATATCGTAATACCTGGATGATGCATCACTGATGTCCAAATACTCAGAATGATTTAGATCACGAAGGGCATAGTCTCCAGCCACCACTAAAATGCCCAACTGATAATAGCCACTGGATGTGGCCTGGAACCATCCAAGTTCAATTTTTACCCCGTGAAACTCAAGTTGGGGGTTTGCATGCGTCATCAGCCAATTGATAACAGGAACTAAAGCTGTCCGGATAGATCCATGCCTCACTGTTCTCAGCTGGGCATTTAAACCAGCCACCAATCGGTTCCAGACAGTTGCAGGTACATGCTACACGTATAAAATCTCGTATGCATCAGACAATAGTACATAAAACTATTTTTTCAACGCGTAAATGTGTTCAGCCCAGTATAAAAAACTATGTTGTCCTTAAGTCTTATTATCTATGCAGCAAAATTAAGACATCCAAGTCGACTGGGCAATCAGATTCCTCAATAATGTGCTATACAGAACCTACATGTAAATCCTTTTATATGAGTGAATGCGTTGCATCCTTTACAGAAGACTATGATCGCCCCAAGTCTTATCAATCATAATACAGAAAATATTAGACAAACAAGTTACCTGGGCAATGAGATTTGTCAATAATGTGTCACTGTACAGATTATAGGGAGACATATAACTTCCATCCCCCCCAAAAATAATTCGCATGGGAAATCTCTTTTGTATACTGGCTACCATGTCTAAGCGTTTCTCATCACCACCAAGGAAAAAATCGATGTAAGAAACCATCAAATCAGGTGTTGCCCCAACCTGCAAACAAATTTCAGATGTTGTATCAAAAATCAGAAGTCTGTCAAGGGCAATACGGCAATGTACAGTTTCCACTGTGGCAAAAAGAATTTTACCAGATTTTCTCATTAGTTCGAGAATTTTGTCATGTTCCATTAGTAGTTAGACCATATTACATGTGTTTGGATCCGTCCATGAGTCCTCTTTCAAGAAATGCAACTGTGCAGCTTTAGACTAATCCCTCCTGGTTGGGGCACAATTCACTTGGTTTCTATTGTTAGTAGCAACGGCCTATCTATCCTTAGTCAAACATCAGACACTAACAGACACTTTGCATTTTCCCTTCAATCTTTTGGCAAGTTTACATAATCACCATTTGTTAATAGAAAAAGGTAATATATATATATATATGAGGGACAAATGTACCTACATGGGACCAAACAACATACGTAGACACATTCATACTTACAGAAGTATATACAAACACACATTACCCGGATATACCACTGTGTAGGTCAGATTAACTAATAGACAGATAAACGTAAAAACTATCCTAAAGAAAGAGATTCCATGTTAATCAAATAACAACTGACCTTCATTCCTTTGTATAAAGCGCGTGATCTGCAAGAGCGTAGACAAGAATGATCATATTCAGACTTGACGAACTCCTGAAGCTGATGAATTTTTTTCCTTCTACGCCATTGTTTCCATGACCAGGCACAAGGATATGCAATGACTGAAAGTATGCTATGTACTGAACCTTCCCACCATTCATATGCAGCAACAGAGTTGATCTCATCTATGAATCTGTTAAAAGCATCTTCATACCTGCACTCAGAAATACCGAGACTGGTGACCAAAGAAATCTTGGACCAGAAAGAGAATGCTCTTTGTATTCGTGTGACATTTTGTGTTCCAAAATTATCAAAACTTAATTATTGAGGGCGTAAACTATCAACCTCCAAATAGTGGGGGAAAAGAGAGGGGAAAAAAAATAAAACTAAAAGAAACATCAAGTATCAAAGAATCAGAGATCAAGTGCATTAGTAGGAGTTCAGACAACTTAGGCAACTAATAGGGGGGACATTTCAAATGTTTGAACTGGATCATATTCAATAAGTACCAAATAATATCTTTCAGTTACAGCAGCATTTGTTCACACAACAGCAAGAAATTTTACAATCAAACAGTCATTCTTACACAATCTCAAATATTGCAGCAGGAGGTGAGTAAGGAAGATGCCAGGGTTCTCTGAACGTATTGGGACCCATAAAATACATCCTGTGAACATGATTCTGAGTTTCTTCTACTTTGGCACCACGAACCTGAAAAGATAAACAGAATCAACACAAACTGTAATTTGAGCATGCTACCGCTGTAGCTAAACTGGCTGAAGTAGGGATATACACCTCAGATAAGGAAAGAAGATAAGGAAAACGTTGGTCATCATGATGCTCGATTGAATTTTCCCCATTGTAAGAGCATCCTGATCCGATCAATTTGATTCTCAGAGTACTTAATACTAGAGCTAGGAGCATGACAACACAAAACAATAGAAAGGCAAAAGGCCAGGGGCCTCCAAATGTGTATATCAGCTCCTCAAAAGGTGTGTAGCATTTGGGTGTCCTGTATTTCTCAGATACACATTTATAAGGACAATTTGACTGGGTGACTCCACCTGCAGCAATTAGGCCCATGGGCCATGGGTAAGCCAAATCGTAGATCTAACTACTCCTTGTGTATTAAACAGAACAGTGGATAAGAAATGAAAAATTGCTTCGGATCATCACAATACCTCTTACATATATAAATTTAGCACGAGTAGGAAGGTGCTCAAGGGAACAAGGCTTGCAGAGATTTGGATCAGATCCTTCATCATCTTTATACGTTCCAACAGGACATTCCTATAAACCACGGATGTGGCCCATGGATACAGATCATCAGAAACGATGATGACTAAAAAAATCCTATCATAAGTAATGCAGTGAGCAAGCTATTACCAGCAAAGATCTACCACATATATTTATAAAAGTTAAAAGTTGAAAATTTCCTGCCTGTTGAGTTATTTAAAAAGGTTCTGCATTAACCAGACCCACCAATAGGGCTGGCAATTTGACAGATATACACTATAGAAGACTAATCTGAACATGAACTTTCCTGGTTACGCATGAATGCAAAAACTTCCATCTGCATCTATGAAGGTTCTTAGGCAGACTCATCAGGGAAATAAAGATGCTCACATTACCTAGTTAGAGACAACTGACTCCATGATGGCAAAAGTGATGACCATCCTTAGATAAGATTGTAGAGACAATCCTGATTCTTTTCAACCTTCTAATATGTAGTTAGGTGAGGAGGATCTACAGTTTTATCACTTATATGTGAAGCTTACCTATTTGAATAAGGTGAAGGGGAACAAAACTTATACCAACTGGGGAAATCTCACATGGAACTAATATTATCACAACAAGAAAACAAGATATAGGGTATGTTCCTACAGATATGTAACTCATCAAAAGTGAATAATATATTTCAGGGAATTTAAAAAAGCAAAAAATAAAAAAATAAAAAAAAAAGTTAAAAAAGAATGTATACTACATGCATTATGGAACTGCTTTCCCTTTCTTTAATTTCAGTCCTTTCATATATGGTTCCTTTATCCTTTTAGGAATATAAGTAAAACTCACTAAAGCTATAGAAGAAGATAGGGAGAACACAGGACATACTGTACAGAATGTACCATAAAGGCCTTTGGGACACTTCTTTCCAGTAATTGTGCCCTCTTCTCCGCGAAGACCATCTCCACTCCCAGCACCTCCACTGTCATATAACGAAAAGGTACTGAGATGCTAATATATGCAAATTTTTTATGCAAACACCTACAATGTCTGCTTTTGTTGTCATTGCCTCTACAACTTATTTAAGTAGTAAAAGGAGCGACATGAATATTGGATCCAGACAAAAGAAAAGTAAAGCCTTGCAGACTACATATAGAATCTCCATCACAAACTTGAAGCATGTGACATAAAATATAAATAAATCAATAAATCAATAAATCAATAAAATTAATGACCAAATATACAATCTCTAACGATATAGCCTAAAGAGAAGAAATCCACGTAATACATGATCAAAAGGTGCATGCATGAGATCTTTCTCTTTAATTTGACTTGTTAATTACATTAGAAAGAACAGAAACAGATGATCTGCTAATACATCTTACTTGCTCTAGTATTCCCTTCGCGAGGAACTTCAAAAGCTAATATGTCTTGAAACATAGAAAAATTAGAGCAAATAAAATGGGGGAACATGTATTATAAGAGAACAATATCAGCTAAGATAATATTGATACGCAAGGACTCACTGACATCAACAAAAGAATTAAAATTGAAAATGAGATGTAACAATATTTGAAGCCGCCACAATAACACAGAATTGTGACATAAAGCAAAGACAGAAAAAGAATACAGTTAAATGATGAAAGCAAGCCAGACTGTTGAGATGATAATGTTTCAAAGTTAAATGCTAACGAGCTGTTAATCGTCATCAATGTAAAAATCCATATAACATCATAAATGATGGCATACCTGAAGTTTATGGGACCATCGACAAATGCAACTGGAACATATTCTTCACCACTAGCTATCTTAGACCAATGAAAATGAATTCTCCCACCACCACCTCCGCCACCCCCCAAAGAGCCACCACAGCCACCAACAACAGATAACGAGGAGTTCTCTGCAAGTGCAAGACCTTGAAGGAAAAGAAGGATAGTCCCACCCGAACCTCCACCAAGGCCACCTATGAGAGTACCATTGCTATTGCGAGTTGGTTTGTGGCAACTTTGGCCATCAGCACTGATAAGCCCATAATTATCCAGCCTTAGAAGCGGCCATTGTCTGGATCCAATCACTACCACAAACAGATCATTATATTTCTGTTAAACAATCAAAATAACACACTTAAAATGTTTTCTCATAGATGTCAAGAACTCATTAGTTCAGAAATTTTTTATATCTTCCCTAAAGTTATTGTGCGTGAAGAAACATAAAGAAGAGTTGCACAATATGACAAGGAACAAAGATTGTGAAGATTTGAATTATGCAGAAAAGCTGTGAAGAGAGAAGAACATGGGGAGAATTATGTGATTTGGTCATTTGGCCTACGCCCACAAGCAAAGTGTCAAACAGAACATAAGACTTCAATTTCTCTCTTATCATCACAATTATGATATCACCTACACATATATCAGTGTGACAGAAATGTAAAAATACACCAATGGAAAAAATCACTTATATTTTGAAGTTATTGTGTGTTTAACTTGAACAATGGGCACTGCAGTATTGGGGGTTGCACTGATCTGTGTGGTAGCAGAAAATGAAATTGAAATTGGATAACTTCTATGAATCTTGATTCCAAGTCAAACTATGAAAAGGTGTTGATCAGAATGAGTATTGCAGAAGCAAAAGCAAAAGCAAAAGCTGGCTGAATCAATATACCTCCAGTGGTACCATGCTAAGATTTGAATAGTGATGAGAAAAATGAACATAGACGAACATTAGGCAGTATAAATCCACTGACAAGTATCATAAGGGGCTCTAAGACTTTGATTTATATGACCTACATATATGCGTGTGTAATTCACATGTAAGGAAACGTTAGTAGAAGAAATCATTTATATCAATTTAGGCAGAATCAAATATTCCGATAAGACATTTTCACTTTAGGCACAAAGAATTCCGCAGAACATGATTTTAAATGGCAATCCAAAAGACCAAGCGTTGGAATATAATCATATATTTCTTTGGTCCATGGATAAACTGATAAAAGGCAAGCAGGCTGCTCATCTATGCTTTTTTAATGCTAAAATCTGAGAATTAAAGTGCTAACCTATCATTCCACCACCAGCCACATATCCATTAGACCTATTAGGACCCTCAGTTCCACTGCCCAACTCACAAGGAAGTTCAGCGTTGCCATATCTGCGACCACCTTCACTCAAAATCCCATTGAAAAATCCAGATCCACCTCGCCCTCCATGTCCAGCACCAGCACCAGCGCCATTTGAGTAATTTCCCCGACCAACACCAGTCTTGCAACCTGGAAACCATGCCATCTTGTAAGAAACTCAGAAAGTCTCCCTCATATGAAGAAGGCTCAGTAGAAGAGAAGCAAGGAAGATCTCAGAATTCTCAATGGCGCAGTGCAAGCGAAAGGAATTAAACAAGAGGCATAGATTATGATCAAACTACAGCAGAAACCATGCCAAGAGACTGAACAAGATATATTACCTAATTCTGATGCAGTTATCATGCCATCAGTATCTATAATGACGGTCCTTGCCCTGTGGATGTGAACAATACTTCCCTTAATAACACCAGTCACCAGAATATCCTCAACACGACAAACCTGTCCAAGACACAACAGCGGCATTAGTCATAAGATTTGTATATAAATTTGCATCCAGAAGAACGTAATTATCTGACGTTTGTGTTCAAAAGACAAGGAAAAGGAAACAAAAACGGGCTATGCATTTTCGTGGAAAAATTAGGATGCTTAAGCATCTGGTATTTGTCCTTTGACAATAATTAGTAATGGTGCTGGCATCACAGAAATAGAAAGTGAAGAAAATGAGCTAGGTTGAACACAGATAAGTTCCACCCTTGATGATTATGATAGGGTCATAAGTAGCACAAGAGGAAACAACGTTTCTCCGTAGAACCCCTCCATTTAATGGCTAAAACTATTGAGGCAAAAGCATCAAAATGATTGTTAATCACTAGTTAAAAACTGGTATGCTGATACCCAAAAGAAAATAAACAAATAGAAAGTCATTCTGCACATGGCGGATAGTTATCACAAACTTCACACCATACTCATACACAAATAGGTCAACGGCACACAGTAGACCGTACAAGATATCTAACTTACTTGCATAGAGAAGGACAGTGTGTAATTAACATGACAATCATCTGGTGGAGTTATCAGATCCATTGGGCATGTTGGACTCTCACAAAGAGATTTAGTCACCCTATTTGAGATGAACAGAAAATGGTGTGATTTGCAAATACAAAACAAGGCCCACATGAGTCCATGCCAACATTTTAATTTCATCTAATTTTCTTACAAGCTTCTACTGTCATCATCGTCCAAGGGAGCTTGAAGTAAAGAACCCGGGCCAACCTGACATGTGAAAAGGTTTTTAAGTAAGAAAGATGTGGATTCGAGAAAAAACAGAATGATAATCAGCAAAAATGAGAAAGTAGCAAAAAATTGGAGAGTTTAATAAACATCTCAAATGAACAATTTTATTTGGAAGGGGGGTATTTCAGGAACGAGATTAGACTTTCTGAATCATTGGAAGTGTATCCAATCGTAGCAGGTGTGGAAAAATGCATAAATTCAGTATGCATTCACAGGTGCCATCAAATTTTTAAAACTGATTAAAGCATCACGAGTGCTAAAAAGGAACCGGATACCCTAGTTCTAGCCATAATCAATATAATATCAATTGTACTAGAGAAAGTTAATGTGGAAAGAGATTGTATTGTAGCAACGCAAAACACAATGAAGTATGAATAGAAAATCTTAATCTTGTATCTCCATGTCACTAGAACAAAAACACTGCAGAAAGAAAGAAGAGGATGTGCTTCTTTAGTTGACATCTTACAGTGATATTATAAAATAGCGACAATGAGAGTCTCTGGCCTTTGATTGCATCACCTTGACCAGTTAGCTTTAAAAGTCCTTGCCCGTATACAGCCAAGTTTGCATTTGAACTGATAACAGAATTGTCCTGCCACAGAAAGGGGGAATGGTGATGCAGAAGAGAGCTTCATAATAAACATGTCTTCTAGAACAGATAACGTTTCAAGTTGCATTAAAAAGTCACTTGGTTATGACCTTGAGAACAACAAGATTTCTGACTTCAAGGACAGAAGTAGCAACATCAGCATTTCCTCCTCCATCAATTTGAATTTGAGAGTTCAACATGAGTAACATTTTGACAGATACTCTAAAAGCTCCGTAAACCTTCATCAGCAAAAACGTGAAAACCATTTATGATTGAAACAGAATCTTGTCATTGTCAATAGAAAGTAACAGATGGTACAAGTATATTTTTCCTCTTAAGAATGGACAACAGAACAAGAGTCTTTCAAAATCATATTGCAATAATGCAAGAAAAAGTGACAACAAATTTTATGTGGAAATGGTCAAAAACAAACATTAGTGGCATACTGGCATTAGCATGTGTTTTTCTTGACAGAAGTGAAGCAGCATCAATTTACTTCAATAATTTTTAAAATTTTTTTTAGGTTGTCAGCAATGCTAGAAAATAATGGAGCAAAAATCATGTTTGTTCGCAGTTAGTCTACTCATATCAGTGAGTTCAAGTAAAAGGTTAGGACCTGCTAGGTCACCTTCAATGAACAAAATACATCAGACATGTCAGGCAGCAGACATGTGTACAATAAGTACAAAAAATTAAAGTTCAACCATTATAGGTAATGAATGTGATCCAAAATTCAAACATCTAATTGAACATGGTTGTTTCCGTCTTTGTATTACCATCACCTCACTATTTCTTGTTTCTATCGTTAGTAGTGAAAAAATTTTGTCGTTGCCCCCATCATTAATTCATTGTCACATTCACAATTGACATCTCCTTCTATTGTTGTACCCATCTCAATATTATCCCTTTTATCAGCTGGAGTGCTTCAGGTATAACTGTGAAACACAGAAACTCATTATTTCATGTTTGTCTCATACTGACTTAGCATGCACTCAACTTTACTTGAAGCCAATACTTAGTTCCTTCTGAGACAATGCGTTAACCTACTTCCAGTCATCTTATGGGATAAAAACTTTGGGGAATCCAGTTTCTTCATCATATGTAGAATCATCCATTAGAAAAGATTTAAGCATGTTTAGCATAGTGTGTTGTAAAAACTTGGAATAGGTGAAATATATGCATGCTTAAAGGGCAGGGCTAAAGGATAAATGCTTAAATGTAATGTACCCATCTTAGGATCAGTGAAAAATGAAGCATTTTCAGTCAGACAGTCACTTCATGACTCACACATTTTCCCCTTGAAAGTAATACTTTAAAAGAAACTAAAATACTTAAAAGAGCAAGAGTGATTTAAATGTGGACTTAAAAAGACAAGCTGTCAGTCTTTAATCTATTAGAAATATATGGTGTTCATCCAACTTGACCTCAAGAAGAGAATGTTTTCTCCAGATCTGCAAACTCAGTCTTAAGCACAAAATACATGCATTATATTACAGAGATATTTAAATTATGGTTCAGATATACATAAAATAATGAGATCCAAAATGTTCATGGCATCCAATAATTCCTAATAGATGTACATGTCAAGGTATCACTTAATGGATTGGCAGAACTCGTAAAAATATCTAGCCTAATCAAGTGGCCTGAGCAAACCCATTCCGCTCCATCTCATCCTATATTCCATTGACTGACAAAAGATTAACTTCCCCCTTTTAGTGTAAATTTCAGTCTTCTTTTCTACTATAGCCATTTTATATGGATGCAAAAGCCGTAAATTTGTTTGCAAGAAGCTGCTCGCACATGGAGAAAAATCAAATATAGAGCCCACATTGCATTAGACAACTACTAAAACTACAGAAGTTGAAAAAGAGACAAATATCATAAGTAAATTTTCTTACCTTTATGACTGAATCACTCATCAGAAGTTCCTCTGCAACAAGTTCAAATTCTGAGACTGGATATTTGGACAATCCAAAAATAATGCTGCTTCTACAATACAAGCTTATCTGGCCCCTAACCTTAAAAATGGAAAAAAGTTTCAAATGTATCAAAGACTATCCCCAGCAACCAAAAAGAAAGCTTACAAGTTAGATGTCTTCACCACTTCATTTAGCAACAACTGTAACATTTAGCTAGTGAGACATGAAATAAATTTACATCCAATCCATGTTATGATTCATACTGGAAACATACCACAGTAAATAAAAAGAACAATGCTGAATGTTGTAAAACAGCAATCCAGTATATTGTGGTTCAAAACTGTTCAGGTTTTATTTTTTAAAGCACAACAAATTTTTGGAATTCCCAAAGTGTCATTTGTTGCAACCCAATGTGCATTATCATTGCTGAGCACATGCAGTCTCAGCACCAGCTGGAGCTTGACTCGATGGCTTTTAAGGACAGTGGCCGGATATGTGTACATCTTGCAGACTAACTCTTTTAAGTCCTGAGGGATGGATAACATGAAATTTATAAATGTATCTTTATGTTAGCATGTGTATTAGTGGACAAACTAGAATTATCATGTAAAGGATAATTATGAAAGTTTTGATTTCAAAAGAAAAGTGCATTCTAAGTTGTGATACAAAAAGAACTAAAGGTTCCAGGTGTGACATGAAAAAATTGCTTACAAATGGATAGTATCCAGAATGAATGCACTAACACTTTTGGAATGTGTCACATTATTGATGAATAAAACATGGTTAGGAACATTAAATAACCGGTATTATTATAAATATAATCAGCAATCTCATGAGTTGTTATAATCCAACTTACAAGGCGGATCTACAAAAATGAGATTATGTATCTCCAAAAACCAAAAAACTTCTTCAAACACTTGAGTATACATGAAAGGAAAAGATGAAGCCGGCTTTAATCTTTTCCAAAAATGTGATGGTTTTTGCTATGGAGCACAGAAACAAGAAACATGCATAAAAAAACACCTGTCATACTAGCCTTTCAATCAAAACAAAATTCCTAAAGTAAGAAAACTGAGGATCCAGAGGTTTTTAAAAATAAATAAATGAAGAGACCAAATAAAGTTGCACATTGCTGTAATTTGTTACCAAATTATAACTAGAAGCAGCTGATTGGCAGTGTATCCTAGAGTACCACGGAACATGAGAAATTTGAATCCAAAAGACATAAAGCATGCAGAGAATCTACTGGCAGAAGCTTGACACCCTAATGGAGGCTTGACAGGACTATTACAGGGGAAGCAGCTAACCAAATGATACCGGTGAACTAGATGAAAACTGGCAGAGACAAATCAATATCCTTTCCTGTGTGTTAATCTATATCCTTCAGATCAACCAGCAAATCTTCAGCAATTCATTTCTCCGTTAACTTATTCAAGGCTCCTCTTGCTTTTTTGCTTTTGAGGTGGACTTTACCTGTCCCTAACTCAGAGAACCAAGAGAATTTCCAGGTCCTCCTTTAGGCCCGTTTACAGCTTCTATCACTATAAACCAGTGAATTAGTTAGATTGTGTTCCCCTGAATTACGCAAGTATCATTTCTGTCAAATCCCTAATCAATGAACAGAGTCTTAAAAGCCTTTACGTCTCATGCTTGCTGAAGAGAAAGTTACATGAAAAATAGGAGAGAGAGATAAGGGAGGAATTTGGAAGTTATTTTATGGTAAGGAAAAGAGCTGAAGATCAGATTATTTCATGGCTAGCAAAACTGAGGAGAAAAGAATGTGAAGAGTATGGTATTGGGCCTTTATCCTGGCTGATCAGTTTGTTTTCTTCCTACTGTTTTTTTTAAATTAAAGAATAAAAAGCAAACAATGGACTTGACTTTACTTATCAATTAACTTAGTCTTGATCGGTCACATAAGTTACATAGTTTTGATAATTGTCACCCACTTGAGAGCTACAACACAAATGTGTATAACTTGTTCAAGTTTGAATAATATTATCTAAATATAATATGCAAGGAGCTTTTCATCTTCCAATGTGTATAAATAAAATATGGCATTCCATTATTTCTTTTAGGAAGTAATTAATGTTTATGACACTTCTATTCCGTTATACTTGATAGCTGTCGATCCAACAGTAGAACCAAAGACCATGACCAATTTCACAGCTCGTTCTGAGTTATAAACACTGTCTGTCTGCACTAGTGGACAAGTATCTCAAAATGATATCAAATAGACGAATATGTGTACGCATGTGCAGAGGTACATGCATATACACTGTACTCACAGATTTACATATATATATATGTGTACGTCAGTGTATGTGTGCAGCATTTGTAAGGGGAAGCCTCTTCAAGGTCCAATAAAACACACAGGCCAAAAGAGATGTTACTGACCTGAACTCTTGTCCAAAAGAGAGGCACTAAAACTTTTGCATTGTTCTCCACATAAACATTTGTCCACAGTGGGCTAGTGGAAAAATCCAGTAATGGAGTTTCCGTTTCTGTCGTCACATTATCGTTGCTAACTCGTAAACTTAGTACAGATGCATCAAAGTAAGTACCAGCAGCTCCAGCATTCCAAGAACAGCCAATGCTCAATCCACCTGCCACAGAGAAGACAAATCATCCAAGAGATACATACTGGCACAAAACTACAAAGATGAAGATGCTGATTAAAACATACAGACAATCTGTTTGACATTTGGCCAAATCTTGAGATTGTACATACAAATTTTGCTTTTAAACTTCATTTTGTATTGACATGAGTTCCATCATCTGAAAAGACGTTTAGCTGTGACAATTCAACATAACAATACAGGATTCATACCATATAACTTAAGTGATTTGAGCTACAATAGCAAGGATTCAACCATTGAAACAAACGAAAGCATCAAAGCTTTAAAGAGTAATAGTGGATTCTACTCATGTTTACGTTTTAAACGTAATACAAAATCTTAATTAAGTATTGAAAAGGGGATTTTATTAGTTTAGTGTGAACTGTCTTCCATTCCAATACTTATCTATATATATATATATATAAAAACACAAAATAACAAAAAAAAAAAAAAACCAAAGAAAAAAATCCTGGAATAAGTTTGAAGTGGGATGGAATAGAAGTGTGGGAAAATAGTTTGAAGAAGAATGGAAAATGAGGTCTAATATTATGCTGGAATATTTCTTGTTTCCTTTTTCTTTCTTTTTCAAGGATTGCTTTGCATAACACTATGCAGTTCAGACTTCAGACACTATTTTTCAGGAGAGAAACAATAGCTAATCAGACAACAATGTAAGAATATTGTGTAACACTAATATGTGCTAGAAAAGCCCTCCTACAGTTTTCATCTTAAACTAAGAATTTTGTACCGAAAGGTAGACTTTAATTCTAAGGAGTAAATATCCACCAAACAAACAAACGAATTCTAATCACTTCGCAGTCTACAGGGGTTTAAGATAATCATTCTCTTTGTTAGTCTTTACACTTAGACAATCCCTTCTTCATTAGGCTTTGACTCCATGAATGATTTAGTCCATTTTAATATTGACATTACACTTTGAACCTAAGCCGTCCTTGGACAGTTTCTGCTTTCCTTTATGTTAATATTTTCTTGTCATACCCAAGCATGTCCTCAGCAGGTGAAATTCAAAACATGAGAAGTATATTGGAACTTTGTTGTTGATGTTCTAGCATGTCAAATTGTGACTAATGCTTTACTCTCGAGGTTCAGCCAGAATTGTGCAGTAGATGATATTTTTTCCACAAGGATTCTTACGTGAGGCGCTAAAGAAACAGGTGCAGATGGGGATGATGCTACATTGAACAACATATAAACAGAAATTAGCTTCAGTTCCCTCCAACTTACAACCACCATTTTCAGTCAGAGGCCATGATACTGTAAGTAGTAAAAACTAACAAGAGGAATGCTAGAGTTTTAACAGGGAAAGTTCAAGATGCATTTTGAAAAAGTTTGGAATTAGGGATTCTTCCCCAATAATTTTCTTAACTCAATTAGCGTACACAAACTTATAGAAAGCTTAATCTTTTGGCGTACATGCAGGGACCCCCTTAGAGCCCATTAATTTAACATTTTACCCTTTCAGAAGAAAATAGAAAGGGACGGCTCACTGCGGAGAAGATTAGTTCCACATCCCTGACAACTAGCTCATGACTTATAAGAGAAGAAAGTAAAACGTTGGGATCTATATGGACTAACAGAATGAGAGTGATAAAAAATAAGTATGCATCATTCCCAAAGGCTGAGAGCAGAAGCTACATGAGAAACGAAGACCCAAATACGACATCAGAGCAGTGTTTACATTTTTGTACAGTCAATTGGAAGAGTGTTCTATATGTTATCCTACATAACGGTTTGGCAGAGTTGTTCAGCCATATTGTCATGATGATGCCAAAATTTTTCTAGTTATCTTGTTTTGGATATTTCAAGCTTTGAAGTGGTTTGAACATAAAAGCTTGCCTGGTTTGCCTTTACATATGTCCTCTGCAAGGTTACGTCAACATGATCTTTCCATGTGTCAGTAAATCAGTTTCATCCTTGTCATGAATGTTCTCAAATTCTATTCTCCAACTAAAGAAGTTCTAATATAAAAAGTTTTAATTGAAAGTTACCATAAAAGGTAATATTTCCAGAAGATATCATTTGACCTAATTCTCACTTTATGGAAATTTAAGACAAACAGATGGGCCCCAGCTGCAACAAAAACATGTTATTAGCCCAATCAAAGTAAAACACTCGAAGCAGCAAGCTACTTAAGACACAGAAGTGAACATTGCAATATTACCAGTAACAACATGTAGCTGGTTGACACATATATAGGTTTTTGTATATGAATTTCCATTAAAATGGAGCATAGAAGGTAGACATCACTCTTACAGAAGAATAAAGCATTTAGCAGTACACGTTTCTTTAGCGTCTATAACCAGAAATATCAGTTATAGCAGATCAGTACAAACCATGCACTGTGACTTTTACATCTTCTTGTCTGCTGTAACAGTTCAGTGATATCCTTCCACCTCCACCTCCACCCCATCCCCTCCCACCAGCAGCCCTTATGACACCAAAGCCCCTCCTGTCCAGTAAAACCACATTACTATGACTTATACAGTACTTAATGAAGTAGTTCATTTTTCCAACTAAACATAGCCAAGAAAAGAATCTATAGAAGAAACATACCAACGTATTATCTAACAAAACGAAAGAAAACCAGAAGATTGTAGTTCATTCTATTTGTATTTAGCACATCAGACAAGAATATGTAAACCTCTTTGTCCGAAGTTATTAGCATAGCAAGTCAGATGAATGATAGCTTCACTTCATGCCCATGTAAAAAGTCAAAGCGTCAATTGAGACTTGAGAGAGCCATAACAACATCTGGGACCTCTAGATATTATGACCTGGATTATGTTGAAATGTGTGCACAATTTCCTAGAATGCAATGTTCTCATATTCCTTTGCACTAAGTTTTGATAAACTTTCTTATTTTTCTTATCTTCTAATAGACCCTCGAAGTATTTTTTTTAGTTGTCCGAAGCATATGGGGTAATTGGTCCGGGTTGCTTCAAGTCTGGAACGAAGTGGCTTCATTCTTTGTTTCCTGCTCCCCCTACAACACATGGTTGGCTAAAACTATGTGGACAGAACAAGATATAAAAAATTGATTTCTAGCATCAGTTGTCTCTAGTTGTTTTTCCATAGTCAGGAGAACAGCCTAGAAGCCAAGAATCAATGTAGGAAAACTCTCTTTTTTCATGTTTGGTGTGAAGAAGGGAATGGAACAGCTTACAGAGTGAGATCGGATAGGTTAGAACAGGGTCATGATTACAATTGCTGCAGGTAAGTGGTCATTGATCAAATATTTTGAGCAAGGGTGAGGAAAGAATAGGCAACAGTATCGCCATTTGAAATTTGAAAAATTTCATGTTTTATTTCAGGAAGCAATATTTTCACTTTTTCAGAATTTTCATGATCATCTATTTACTAATTTTATCAGTTAAATAGACTTATGGAATCTGATATTTACGAATTAAAATAGATTTGAGTGTACGAGAAAACACATTATATCTTTATATGACTTTTTAACTAATTCTTTTACTAATGGCCCTTGTAAAGTTTACCTTCAAAATGTTCAAAGAAGTTTGAGGAATATTTTCCGCTAGCCAGCTACATCAGATCGAACACATCAGATATTCTTAGGCCTATGAAACTGTAAATTCAAAAGAAAACAAGTTCTCTTCCAGGGAATTAACAATCAACAACTTTCTGATGCACTACAAAGTTTATCACACTAAATGGTCAAAAAATAATTGCTTTTGAAATGGATATCCTTGCTTCTTCACAGAGCTGCTTTGAAACAAAAATATGTTCCATCATGTTGAGATATGCAAACACAAACACTAATTAATCCAGCAATTAGTAATAGAAATAGAAATGGATGTTAATTAGGCACAACTGTAAGCTCAGTTTGGCAAGTAGCAGGCAAGCTTGAGATAATCAAATAGCAAGTCAAGCACTACTGAACACCAGTAACCAGTTCCACAGGCTCAGGATCCTATCTGACTTCAGATACTTCTCAATCAACCTATTAGCAGTTTACATGATACCAATGCAAGTACCATTTTCCAAAAGTAGTACAACTTGATTTAGTTTACTTGTACACCATTTCTGTTTCTAAGGACATAATTGTAGACAGAAGTTGAGTAGGGGATTTGAGGAAAAAGAGTCCTCAAGGACAGTGACATAAATGAAACAGACCCAAAAAAAAAAGATGTACGAGAAAAAATGTAAGATGTTACCGTGAAACATACAGTTTTTTCACTATTTGTGGGTTTATGAGAAATGAACGTCAACTGAGTTAAGCTTGGTGCAGTTGTTTTGAGTATCTTTTTCATCATATTTTTAAGTCAATTTTTGCCATTATTAGCACTGAAAAGTTGTAGCATTATAATACACAGTTCAAGCAGGAGATTTACTCACAGCTTCTGAGCTCGTACGATGATACTTCCACCAGATCCCCCACCCCCAAGAGATCCTCCATCACCCCCTTCTGCAGATACAGATCCATTTATATATAGAACATCATCCACATCAAGCAAAACACGTCCACCGCCGCTTCCCCCGAATTTGTGGTTATCAGATGTGCCACCACCCTTGCTACCATAAGCCCACGGATAGGACAATGTCGACCATGCATAAACGTCACCACCCCAGAAGTTTGTGTGATTAGTTTTCAAACAGGATGCACCACGCCCACCATGTCCTCCACCAGCTCCGTCATAGCCAACAGGTGTTCCACTTGTCTGAGCAGGAGGTGATCCACCCAATGATGATGTATTAAGAGAAGAATTAGGCCCCATAGTCAGACTGGCAGCAGAAAAAACAACAGTGCCAGCCACTATAGCTGCATTTTCACCAACTTTAACATTGCCAGATAAATTGAAACTTATTGTACAGCCTGCTATTGGACAAACAATTTCTACATGAGGAAGTATCTCTAGGTTTCCCGCACCAACTACATAGATATCAGTATTCCTATACAGATTTGAATTGAGCAAACACGTAGTATCAAATGATCCAACACCCTTCAAGTCCTCACAAGTAACAAAATCATCCGTTCGGCTTGGAAACCTTGATTTTTTATGTCTTGTAACGGAACTGGCTTGAGTTCCATCACTTAAAAGTGAAAGATGATGATCTGATACTCCTTCCGACCATCCCACACTGTGAAAGAGCACATGTACCCAAAGATATCCACACAAAATGCACCAGCAGATATAATACTGACTTTTCAGTGGATACATGAACCCCTGATGATATGATTTGCGTCGATGTTAATTAATACATGAATGAGTCAGGACTTCTGTGAGTACCCAATTTTCTCTCTCTCCTCTTTAGGATCAAGGAATTCAATGCTAAATCAGCAAACTCTGTAGGGCGTCAAATCATCCAACAGACCCTTGCACATCTTAAAAGTTATGCATAGCCGTACAACAGTCCACTGATGCACTTGAAAGATTTCCTGCTATTAAAAACCATTTGAAATATTAGCTCCAATTCAAGGGCATAAATGACCAAATTATACAAAGGCCACGCCTTCTCCTCTCCTTTCTAAAGCTTTCCAGGCAATATGGGCAGTTTATATACTCGATTAAATTTGCCAAAACAAAGAACATAATTGGAATTCCATTTTTATAGGATAAGAAGCAAAAAACGAATAAGAAAAACAAATGCCAAGTAAGTACTCACGACCGATGATCAGAATTCACAACAGGCACCCATCTACACAAGCAATGCAGATTGAAAACACCGACAAGCACAAAAAACACATACTACTCACACACTAAAGCACACATGCATATCAGTACCCAAATTTACCTCCCCCTGTAACATCCAGACCCGATTCTCGTTAACTAATACGCATCACAATTCATACGTAACTCAATCACCGAAGCATATTCAAATTACAAACATAAACACAGCCAAGTACATACCGCAGACAGTACATATAGAACTTACCCACAAAAGTGAATCGACTTGAATCCCGGAAAACAATTCCCAACTCTGGTACTTGGTTCACTTTACCTTGCGAGCAGGGTAGATTACTTTCTTGAAGTCAGCGCTTGGCCTCGCTTTCCCAGAAGAAGATTGATTAGATTTTCCTGTTCTCTGTATACTATTTTAGGGAAAAAAATATTGACTGAGGTTTGAAATGAGGTGGTGGGGAGGGGTGATTGATGGCGACAGTGATGGCGAAAGGGCCGTAAGCGGAGTGGGAGTGAGAGAGTGAAGCAGAGAGAGAGTCCAAAAGGCAAAAATGCATCGCTGGAATCAGGTTAGAGATCCCTTGTGTGAGCTGTCGTCTTTCCAAATATTTTACTAATTAATGTCATTTTATTGAACATTGCCTTTTCTTTCCCTTCATCTCCGTAACGGCCACTCTTCCTCTTTTTCGTAAAGGAAGAAATATGGTTGTCTTGTGTTGAGATTACTACTTTTTTCCAGCCAAAATTTAAGTAGGTATTTTATGCAAATATGTAACACTTGGAAAAAATATGAGAGGCGGTTTTGTATAGATGATAGTTTGAATATTAAATCTTTGGTTATTTCAAAAAAGAAACAGAAAAACAGGAACATGCACTCTTGGAAGACACAAGTCTTCAATATATGAGCCCTTTGGAGCACAAGTAAGGCCGGCTTGCATCCTTTTTGGGCACACGTTTTTAATATTATGTATTTATTTGTTCTTATGATAATCAGAATGATCTAAAAACTTTTGACGGCGTTGATTATAGTAGATATTTTCTCACAGATGAAAAATTTACAAGTTAAAAAGAATTGAAGAAATGGGTAAAATCTATTGTTAGGATCTTGATATGTTTCTAATCATACAATCGTCGCGTAGACCAAATGTATATCTATCATGTGAAAAGTACGGGAAAAGCAGGATTGTAAAATCAAATATTGATGTTGAGAGCAGAAAATTTACGAGCACAATGAAATACAGGTGTCCTTTTATGTTGATAGGACACTTGGAAATAAATTTATAGCGAGTATCGATATCAAATAAGAAGCATAACCATCCCACAGCTAGTTACCCCCATGAACGTTCATTGATGAGTAGATTAACTCCAGAGTAGTATGAAAAAACCACTACGTCGACTAAAAGTCATATGAAGCTAAAAGAAACTTTGGACCATTTAGGCGATAGGATGTGAATATCGAAATCTCTTTCAAAGATATTTGTAATGCTAGAAATAAGACCAAGGTAGAAGCTTTGGATAGCAGGATGATTGCAAAGCATCTTGTACACAAAATTCAAGAAAGTAATTATGCACAATAGCACTACGCAAATCCTAAAAGGAACCAAATGATGAACCTTATGTTTGCTCACCCGCAATTGATCGAGTTATTTAATTGTTCCCATATGTATTGTTATGGATTCTTACAAGATAAATATGTATTAAATTAATTATATTTTGTATTTTTAATATTACGTAACAAATTTTTAATATTCATTATGTAATAATAGGTATAAGATACCACTATTAGAGATTACTGGAATGACCTCATGGGAAAAAACTTCAATATTGCAATTGCTTTTATGAGAAATGAATTAGAGGAGCACTATCTTTGAGCATTAGCTAATTTGAAGTCTCTTTTTTATGGAGGCATGGTACTAAATGTTTTTGTGACGGACAGGGAGTTGGGCCCAATAAAAGCACTGGAGCAAATTTTTCCAAGGCTATCTCATCTTCTTTGTTTGTTTCACATAAAAAAAAAATGCCCACCAAATAACAACACGATTGATGGATGGTATCAAAGGACATGGTATTGCATTCTCCTGCCGATTGTGGAAGACACTGGTGAATTCTCCAATTGTAGAAGGGTTCGAGATGCACTTTCAACAATATTGTGGAATTATCAAGGTTGTGTTCAATTAATGGCATATCTACAAGAGTTTTAACTTTTACCTTGCATATAAAGAGAGATCCATTAGTGTGTGGGCTGATAAGTATTTCACATCGATAACAGGACGGCGAATAGGTAATTTAATTATGTATATATTTTACTTATTTTGTAGCATGCGGTTATTATAATTTTCCATATTATTTGAAATAGTAATATCTGTTTCCTTTTTTTTTTTTTTTTTTTTGTCAATCAACAAGGCATAGTGCACATTCTTCTTTAGAGGGTTGGCTTGCCTCATTTGCACTACTTGAGAACATTCTCGGGGGAGATAAGCCATAGGACCACTTTGGCAAGGCGACTGGGCGACGTTGGCTGATGGTGGCTGACCTCCTGATTCAGTACCCAATAGGTGATTTGGTCTCACGACTATTTGGAGGCAAGCGGCCTTCAGTTGAATGGAGCACATTATGGCCATGCCCTACTAATTATTTTTGCCCAAGTAGCCACTCGGGACGGATTGGGAGGATAATGGATTAAAATTGAATATTTGTGGAAAGTCATAAGGTTGGAAATCCTACCAAGTACTTGAATATTTGCCTCTCCTTGCTATATTGTCTACTACAACCCATCGCTTGAAGATTTCTTGTTAATTCCTAGTTTGCATGATTTCATCTATAATTGTGAATTATATGTTTCTTACTAAGTCATTCAAATTTAATCATTTACTTCTATTTGATGCTATACACAGGTAAGAATCGGGATCTGAATAGGAGAAGACTTGGCTTTTGTTAGCAATTAGTTTAGTAATAAAGTAATATGTGATCTTTGGTGAATATTATGGTATATTAATTGTAAGTTTTGGACAGGCGTGGCCGGACTTAATCTCCTATGAAATCATGTAAGGCTGTAAGAAATGATTATCCTAAAGTTGCTAGTTTGTAGTTGGTTTGATGTGTGTTTGAACTTGGATGTATATTTGACGTTGCAATACTGAGCATATGTAAATCATGTTAGTTGTATGCTTCCTATATTTTGTTCTATCATGTTAAGTTGGTTTATTAATTTTAATACTTGTTGAGCAGCGCTGTGGTCCGAGGTGGTCACTTATTGAGTTGGGGCGCTACATATCAACTAGGGGTGTTCAAATCCTAACCAAACTGAACAAAACCGTCCATCCAAACTGAAAATCGATAAAAATCGATTTTTTTTCGAATTAGTTTGGATTGAATTTTTAAGGAACCGATCGGTTCGGTTCGTTTCTCGGTTTTGTTTTTCAAAATCGATCCAAACCAAATTGAACCGCTTATTTTAATATATATTTTTTATTTTATTACAAGTATACTATTAGTATTAATTTTAGTCTAAAAAGTTGGACTTGTGAAAGGATATATACAATTTTTTGTGAAGCTCATGTGGAAAGAAATTCTTTTGGCCAAAATTGTTGTGTGTTTTTTTTCCCCCTATTTGTTGTTCATTAGATATGAAGATGCTAACTTCTTCTTAATTTATTCTATTAGGATATTGTATCTTTTATCTTATGGTTTTGATTATTTGGAAATGACGTATTTGTGATGAATATTAAACTTTGTTGGATTCATTTCTTTTTCTTTGCCTCTAATTAGATATTATTGTTGTTGTTGTTTTTTTTTTTTTGTTTTCAAACCGAACAAACTGATCCAATCCAAACCGATTTAAATTGGTTTGGTCATATGAAAAAAATAAACCCGAACCAAACCAATCAAATACAATTTTTTTAGTTCAAATCGGATTGATTTTTGCTTAAAAATTGAATCAAACCGAACCGCAAACACTCCTAATATCAACTACATTAGGATTAGATAAACAACAAAGAAAGAGAAAATTTAAAATAATAAGTTATTATCTCCCCCATTCCATATGTCTAATGCAATATGGACCTCGAAACTTGGGATCAAATTAATAATAGGGCCACTTGATGCTGATTCCTGCAATACGTGGTCCTAATTCCGAGTCCCCTAAACTGTGCCTCGATTGCATATCAACATCATATCAATAGTTGCCTCCGCATCTCCCTTATTTTTCTCATCCTTTCCCTTGCCAGTGGGAGCATCGTGAAATTTGGAACTTAACAGTCTAACCTTAGATCCATTGGTCGATTGGGAATATATATTCCCTATCGGAGAACTATAATCTACTTTGCCCTGGGTATCCTCATCATACTTGTCAATGCAAAAACTGGACTAATCTTTTGACACCACTTGGGTTTGTGATGCCTCAAACATCAGGCAGATGCAGTGACAGGTGCACGGTCTTTTAACAGTTGTTGGTAATCTACAGTGGCGTCTTGGTTGGACGCAACCCCCAATTCGATCTTTTCTTTTAAATTAAATTAAAAACGTAACAACTAACGAAAAAACATAAAAGTTCTAGCGATGGATGTTACCTTAGTTTTGCCAAATATTTTGAACTTTCTTTCTTTCTTTTTTTTTTTTGAGTGTTTGTTGGAGAAAGTTTGAAAATATTAGAAGGAAGAGAAAATTGAGGTAGGGGTGAGCAAAATTATTCATTAACTAAAAAAAATCGATTAACCAATCGAATCGAACCGTTTTATCAAAAAAAAAAAAAAAATCAATTTAGTAAACGGTTAATGTTTTCTAAATTTTCGGTTAATTTTTCGGTTCGAAGAATTTTCTGTGGAAAACAATTATTAATCGAATTCACCAAAAACTTATAGATTATTTTTCTTAAATTGCATTAAAAGAAAAAATAAAAGTGCAAGGGCAAAAAGGAAAACCCACTCACGCCAAAACGCTATCACCCTTAATTTCATTCATCAGATATATTTCAAATTAGAAAGACAAGGTTGATTTTCTTCAAATATATTTCTTCAGATATATTTTGGTTAATTTATGTGACTGAGTTATGTTGATTTAATTTGAGAACTAATTTGATCTTTGTATTGTTGGATTCAGTCATTTAGTTGTGAAAAGATCAATTAAGTTTTTATCGAATAATGTATTTTATAATATAACATTTATGTTTATGATATGTGATAAAAATGAAATGTGGATTTGATTTACAACTGGCATAACTCCAAGTTGGTTAATTGGTAATTTAACCGAACCGAACCGAATATTTTCGTTTAATTCGGTCGGTTAATCAAAAATTTCGACTTGATAAATGGTCAAGATTTTTTCAAAACTTTTGGTAAATTAATAAAAAATTTTGGCCGATTAATTCACCAAAGTGACCATTGCTCACCCCTAAAATGAGGTTGGGGATGGGTTTACATAGGGGTGAGGGACAAAGTTGTCCATTGTGTTATGCTTTATGTAAAAAACTATTGTATATTTAGCGATTCAATTATAATTAATATATATGTATATATAAACATGAAAACTTGATTGGACACTTACTATAATGCCCCAGCCCGCACCTGCCTGCCGAATAGGATCTTGCGAGCTGGGGCACTACATTGAATTTTAGTCTTTGGGTGTTACTTGCCTACCGGGTCAAGTTGAATACTCTTCTGGACTTGGACACCATAAATAAAATTCAGCTCAAGTCCAATTTTAAGCTCCTCTGATTAAGAAGAAGTGATAATGATGTTAGACCAACAATGAATTTGATCGAAAATCGATAAGCCCCACTTCATTGTTTAGATACATTTTATATTTTAAAATGGTGTTTCATAAAAACTTGTTAATTGTCAAATGTATTAAATATTTTTTATAAAAAATATAGGTTTATAGATACGATACCTTAACACACATATGCACAATAAAATAAAAAATAAAATATAAAAATTAAGGTAGAAGATTCAAAGTATCATTTCACTTATCAAAGGCTAAAAAAGAAAGGAATAATTACCTCTAACACCTTTTAAGATGGGCTATAATTACCATAACATCCTTTATGATTTGTATAATTATCATTTCACCCCTGTATATCACAAATAGACTTTTTGAAAGTCTAACAAATATTACAAGGAAACCTGTTGTTAATCTAACCTAAGTGGTCTACTATTTTGCTATACCTCTAGGGAGCCTAATTTTAGGGGGTTATATGACAATTATCCAAATTACAGGGATGTAATGATAATTAGGACAACCCCAAGGAGGAGTTAGCCAATTATCCCAAAAAGAAAAGCGGGAATAATGAAATGTACAGGAGGCGGGAAAAGCGAACAGTTATTGCAACATCAAACCCCCAAATTTCACAACACTAAAACCCTAAATTAGACAGACGCACACAGTAACAAGGCGAGAAAATGGAAGAAGAGAAGGGACAAGATCCGTTTGCCTCAATAGTTAAATTCTGCCAGCCAACCGCTTCGCAGGAGGCGAAATTCGTCACCTGTCCGTTGGCCCGGGAGTCCGAGAATTTCGCGGATACGAACTCGGACCAGTTTTCATCCTCACCCGATCCAACGCCGTCGGAACCCACCGGAATCTTGATAGTTTCCCCTCCCGACAGCTCGAATTCAGTTCGAGAACAAGTAGAAGACGATGCTGTGTACCACACGCCCCCGGAGCACCACTTTTACTCCAACCTCCCCTCTTCGGAGGATCAGAACCTCGATGAGGTAGGTGCTGAAGGCGTGAGGGACGTTGGCGTGGGGGAGGGGTCTAGTAGAACGAAAAAGGTTAGGGTTTCTGAAGAGAGAGTGGATGATCAGCCCGAGTTGAAGAAAACTAGGGCTGCAGGAGGGGAATTTGATGGTGACACGGTTCCAGTAGGTGAAACTGAGGTGATCGAAATTGAGGAGAATGAGGGTATTAATGAAACTGTGATTATTGATGTTGACAGTTCGGGTTCTGATGAGGAAAGGGGTGCTGTAAATTTGGCTGGAGATTCATTAGACACAATCAGTGAGGGTGGTGTTGAGGTTCGTAAAATTGATGTATTTAAAACTGGTCAGTTGATGAAAGATGATGTACCTAAGGTTGGTGCCACTGACGAAAATCATGAGGTGAGAAAAGAGTGTGAATCTATGGAAGATGTCAGGGTGAATAAAGGTGAAAAGCCTCAGGAATATAGTGCCGGCAGTGGGGATTTGCATAGTGGTCAGCCTAAGGAGGAAAATGCCAAGCTCAAATGTACTGTAGGTAATCAATGGAGTGAAATGAGACAGGAGAATGGTAATGGTGGATCTGAGAAACTTGGTAAGGCTGCTGAAGGTGAAAAGATTCCTAAAAGTGCCTGTAAGGATGGAGATACGAGGACTCATATTAAGAGGATTGAGGAAATTGATGCGTTCAGGTATGTTGGTGCGGGTGATATTGAGAGGAGACTGAAATGCAGAACACACAGAGATGTTGGTGGTTCTGGCAGAAGGCGTCAATTGCCAGTATCGATGAATGGAAACGAGACGAATGTGGGAGGTGCAAATGTGGTGGAAAATTGTGAGACAAAGATTGGATTGTTGGACTTTCTGGATGTACTGAAGGTTGTTCTTGGAGATATGAATGAAGGCTGTGCAGATGTGAACTTCTTAGAGACAGCTAAGAGGCAGGGTTTGACATTTCCATGGGTAAGATGGTGGCCTTCTGAAGGTGATGATGAGTAACAGTCATGTTGGATATGTATATGCAAAAACTGTGGTGTAAATACACTAATTCTGAGAGTTTTTGTTCTAAGGTCTGTTCATTTAAATGTTAATCAGGACTGCCTGGTGAAAGACATCTTGTTGTATCCGTTTTCTTTTTACACCTGGGGTGGGAGACACATGTTGGATATGTGGGCATGTACTGGTGTTTGGTGTTCTTGATATTGCACTTGAGAGCTGGAAGTCATTGATATTAGCTAGATGCTGCTTGCAATCACCTGTGTGCCCGTTGGAAGCTACTTTTTTGCTAAGCTACTGTCGATCATGTTGTAAAATGATTTGAGTTTTTCATTGTGTATGCTACTTCCTGTAAATTTGGGTGATCAGTTGCATGTACAGAGCAAATTTCTTGTTCTCATTTAGTACAAAATCAAGGTAGTCAAGATGCTGGAGGACTTGACCATTTACCATTCATTCATTTGCTTATTTCATCCATTACTAAACAGTGATGTGCTGAACTGAACTACGCTATAATTATTAATCATCCCTATCAAGTTCTTAATCCTTAAATTGTGATGTGTGCTTGATCTCCTAACCTGATTTAGCTACCAGGTTAGCCATGTTATGCATTCTACATATAAATGTTGATAGTGAAACAACTCATTACCTATTGCGTTCCCTTTTCCGCTAAATACTTTGGCAGATTCAAAATTGATTGTTGAGAAATGTTTAATTTTCTTTGGTGCATAGTCTCTGTTGAACTTGAATCCATTTGCTCCTATGCAGCTATGGCTTTTCCAGAATGCCTTATGTTGAAATGCCCCTTTATAGACACAGGAAAAAGTTGAACACTCATTTACTTTTAGATGAACATCAGGGAGGTTAAATTCATTCCATTATTCTGCTCAATGCAGCCAGATTTGGATATTTTGAGCTAAAACATAAAGGTGTACTTGAATTGTTATCCTCAGATGTTTGCTTGCACTTGTATTTTGGGAAAGATACAGCAGATTGGTTATGCATGTCTGTCTTGTTCTTTATTTAGTTAAAATGTGTGGTGGTTAATCACCTTTACCATTAGTAATCTATTTTAATGGAAGCATGAAGTATGTGGTTTTTTCTTTTTAGTCCAGTGCTTTTGACTTTTGACACTGTAGTCCGTTCTCCATAGTTTTTTGCTTTTAATGGGAAAAGCCAAAGTTTTTGCCTTCCCATTTATTTCAAGGGATAACTATCTCAATGCCCTCGAATTTCAGCCTTATTAGAGAAATACTTATTGAGGTTTGAGAAATTATAATAATACCTTGTCTACTTCCTTTGTTCAAGGAAATATGTCTTTTTGTGGCTTAGAAGGAAAATGATGGAAACTTACAAAGAATGTTTTCTAAGGAGGAAGGAAGCTTGGAAAAAAAAAATGGTTTATTCAAGAGACAGACAATAAATTACCTACAAACAAACACCTTATTTGGGTGTAACATAAAATTTAGATTATTATCCTGATTTCCTGGATTAATTTAATCAATTTAGATGTCAAAGTCTAATTCGTTAATTATTATATTGTAAGTCAATTGCGCATGAAAAATGGACAGCTTGCTTAATATTATTGCGACAAATATGATGATAATTAATAAGTGGATCAAGTTTTGTCTTGATATATTTTAAGCTCTAAACACAAGAATGTATTTGAAAATTTGACTTCCATTTTGTGTCATGAGCTTACTCATGAGTGGGACATTTTAGCTATCTTCAATTCAAATATTTTGAGCAGATTTATCAATAAGTTTAGCTTATACTCTCACACATTATTAGATTAAATTTTGGATTAAAATGGTCAAATTTAGTGTTGAAGGTAGAAAATTGAAATATGTACAAATAGTTGTATTTGTTGTTAATGGTAACTAACGCAAGCTGGATGAATGAATGTTGTTACAAGCAAAGATGAGTCACGCAAAAGTAGACAATTTAAATCAAAATCACGAATTAATTTAATAAACTAACAAAAATGTGCGATTGTAGTAATAAAGCTAATCAAATATTAATAAATGCAAAGTATTTTGATTTTTCATGAGATTGATTAGTTTGCTCGTTATTGTACTTAGAAGAAGTTTGAGGTGTCGGTAAAATATAATATATTATTAGAGATAGTAAACGTGTCTAGTATTATCAAATATTGTGTAGCTACATGTCAAAAATGGCATGCAAGAGGAGATATTATCACTTGGTAAGTGAAACATCAACCTCTACAATAGGTAAACTACTCCTTGGAAATGTTTAAAGAAACACTAAATATTTGTATCATATAATTTGAATTGAAGCACTTGTAAAATATTAGTAGAGTGACCTATTTGTCCATTTCTCATATAAGACACCCTAACAACTTAGGTGTTTTTACATTGTGATGCAATTGAATTAAACTAGTATCTATAATACTTTGCCTATTTATATATTATTTGAAGTTATATCATGATATATGAGGTAAAGAGGGTGACAAACATGCTGATTAGAGGAAGTTTCATTGGCTTATTCATTAATGCCATCTTTTCAAAATTTTCTAACTCCAAATATTGTTACAAAATAAAAGATGAATATTATCCTTTCGGTTAACTAGTCAATCAGGTCCACGATGAATTGATGATATGTGACACTAAATACAATTTTTTATTTTTGTCTTTTAGTTTTCTTGTCATAAGTTAGAATCATTGTTTAAAGTGACTCTTGGTAATGGGAAAGAACCAATTATAACATTAACCTTGAGATTTATTACATCTAAAAAGTAATAATAGAATATACAGTTTATTAATGTTTAAAAAGATAAAATTGCAAATTCATTTTGGTAAGGCTACTACTTGAAGGAATGTCAATACTTTGCTATTATTTTTTGGATGATATGATACTGACCCCTTCCTATGTATTACAAGCAGAATTCAAAAATAAGTTTAAAATCATTTTTTTCAAAAGAAGAAGTTACATTACCAAACATTCCTAAAATCATTTAAAAACAGAAGTTATATTACCAAACACTCTTAAAATTACTTCTAAATAGTTAGAAACTAAAAGCTACTCCCAAACACCCTCATAGTTAACCATCAAAACTTGTCTTCTCACCTGCTTCTTGACTGGTATATATACATTATTCTCCCTTGAATGAAATGCTTTTCTTCTTTTCCAATCTAATTATTTTCACATCATCTTAATATTTAGACACAAAACAGAATGGAGCATCAAATATCGATCGACATATGACCTAAAATGATAAAATTCATTAAGACTAGCATCCCTTTTCATCAAACACTATCATGGATATGAAAACACTTAAAACTAACATGTCTTTTGCTTTTTGCTGCTATAGTTTTTCTGGATCTTGATCTTTATAATACAATAATCTGTCAATCTAGAGAGAGAGAGAGAGAAGCCATTGTAAGTCTTGTAACCTTAACCCTATGTTCGGATATTGGAGTTTAGGATGTAAAACATTGAGAAAGACTCTTTTTTTCGTTTTTTCTTTTTTTTTTTTGGCACTTCCAACCGTGTGACTTTTGTGCTTTAATTTTTCTACTTTCGCATTTTCCTTCTCTTTTTCCTCACTAAATTCCTTGAACCAAACAAAGCATAAGGGAGGCAAAGGAGGGGAGGAATAAGGTAAACATCAAACCTTGTTCTTCATCTCCTATTTGTGGCCAAAAACTAGATGACCTCTGAAATGAAGACAACCACCAGGCGTCAATGTTGATGAGAGAAAGACAGAGCATGTACGATAAGTGCCATCAAGGGAGAACGACTTTCAGGTACATTGAAGAACTACTACTACTACTACTACTACTCATGCATGCTAAAGCACCAAAGCTTGAAGTTGGGAGAAGTTCTGCCTCGGGGAAGGAGCCGTTGGATGGCACGTCTAGCAGCAAATCCTGATCAGAGTCGAGCACCAAGGAAGCATCATCGTCTTGCAATGAAAATAGACTTTTTGGACTCAGAAAGGAGTCATCCTTCTCATCATAACTTGACTTCATAATAATCCTTGGTCGTTTTTGTATAATCTTTGATCCTGGAGCAAAACACTTGTTAGACAGCATCCAGTGCGAACTTGGTGCGCATTCATAAGCATGCATAAAATCATCAGAATATAATTCATATATGCTATAGTATAATGAACATTCCTCTGTGTATTTAATAATTGACATATTCAATATAATTACATACATAATACAATATAGAGTACCTTCAAATTCTTGGGGCTGTCCATCTCTTGATCTTTTCATAATTTCTGAACGAACATTTTCAAGGGCATTGAATCCTCCCACAACTTCTGAGTCAACCCTATTTTCACATTTCAAATCCTAAACAAAATAGGATCCAAACTGTACTTCAGACTACAAACCGTGCTGTTTCAAGAAGCAATAAAAATTCCGTATCTACATACCTTTACTACAGTATATTTTCCGACGCATTTTGATTTTGGTAAATCATGTAAAATAAGCTCCTTCAAACTTCTATAATCTTCTGTGTTAACCCCACACAATGAGTTGTTAAAAGCTCCATCTGCAAGAAGTTTTTGAAAGGACAACAGGTTCTCGTTGAACGGGGCACTATCGAACATGGTTTTAAGACTGGACAAAGAAACAGGTCCCGAGTAAGCATACAACCTTGTGTTAGCTTTTGAAATATTTTCTACCATCCCCAGTTGTGCGCTATCAGAATTGCTATAATTCTTTCTGAAGTATAAGAAAATATACCATATAATAAAAATATTTTCCACTTTGTTAGACTAGTTAACCAATTGAGCTGAGAATACTTGTAATACACACCTATATGGAGCTTCCGAAGCGTCAATACAAGGTAAAAGGTTTAGCAATTGCTGTTGCTCGTCGGTAGTCAAATGACTTGAAAACGTTTCAAAATTAATGACATCCTGCATGAATACAGAAACAGATTGTAACAAAGTGCCAACGAATCTTACATCTATTCCGCTAAACTCAATGTTTAACATAAACGAAAATCAAGAATTGTTGAAAAAATGTGGGTTGAAAATGATAATGATAGTATTATTACACAAATAACAAACTAGATAAAAAGATCTCACAGGATTGAGGGATAGATCTTCTGTCTTAATCATCATGAGTATGGGACCGATAAAATGTTAAGCAGATATTGTATCACAAGTCAATAAATGTGTATTATATTGCTTATGAGTTAGTATCAAAGGAATGTTTATATTTGAAACTTACTTGTAGATCTATGTAACATAATGGAGAATAATGATGTGCAAGAATCTGCAACTTTTCAAGCTGATCCTTCTCGCTGAAACTGAACAAGAAAATAAATCAGCATACTAAACAATTTCCATTAAGAACTCTCGCCAGTTTTCATAAGCATTCAAGATTGATATGAAAAATACCTTGTGATTTGCTCATGTTCTGCCCTGTGATTCGCAGGCTTCTTGATTTTCTCAATTCCCTTATTTGAGCTAGCAGCAATGTCTTCGATAAAATCAGGAAAAGTAGTATGCTGTGAACTTACAGTATGTTGCTTATTATCGATTGAAAGGGAGCTAGCCTCTGATTCTTCTTCTGGAGCTATTGAGCTTGGGTGCCGTATAAGTACACTTCCGTGCCCAATCTCAACAGATACCATAGGTTTATCACACTCAAGAAGCAAATCTTCTTCTGAAGATCCAGACAAGCCTGATGACTGTTGTTCATGCCATATGGTATATAGATCTTTGGTAAGCTTCTCGACTGGAGATGGCTTTGGACGAGTGACACAGGTTCTCTTCCTGGAAGGCACCGTTGAATCCCATACGCTCAGTTGGTATGGACCTGTGAGGATGGGGATTGAGTAACAACATATCCAGATATCAGGCAACTAGATTATGCAAGAATATAGCAATTCTGATAATTTTAAGGGATAATTACCTCAACAACCACCAAGGTTTGGCCTAACTAACAATTCATGTGGTTGGAAAATTATAATAACACCACTATAATTAGTCCAATTGACTGAAAACTTATCCAAGTCTGTGTAACATTACAAGTAGCCCCCTTGAACAAGGGGGCTCCTTGTAAGTAATATGTAATGCTTTAGTCAATGTGTTATATTTTCACAAAAGGTCTAACTATAATGTTAGACAAGCTTCTTTAAGTTTTCAATCAACTGGGCACGGATGTTTTTGTACTTTGTAATTGTCGAAACCACAGAGGATGTTTCTATAATTGGGCCAAACCTCAAGAAGTGTTGAGGTAATTATCCCTAGTTTTAACCAAAGTAGTAATGTAGAAATGCCATCAAATCAATATAGTAATTCTTCATCATTATTGAGCTTAAGACATCATTCAATTGAAATGGCACAAGAACAAGAAGCAACAAGTTGTCTCATTGTTAGATGATAGTTATAAATTTCGACGATAAATGGAGTGCAGATTCAATTTATTCTGTCAATCATCTTTCACATTTTCGTTTTAACATGAATAGGGATCCTACAAACCAGTCAAATCACTTGCATCAGCATTGCCATATTGGGCACAGCTCTCCGAGTTTGATATTGCAGAACCAGAACTTGATCTATTACTTGTATCTTCATCGAACCCTTTATGGAATCGTTGGTTATAGTCAGCATAAACAACTCGTTCAACTGCATCACTATCGAAACTCCATTTCAGAACCTTGGTCTCTTTGTTCTTAATAGATATGGTTTTTGCCTTAGAATCCTTGAACTCAGCAGGCTCCACCCTAGCATGTAGAGGCGTATAGTTTGCTAGAGTCCCCTTTGTTCTCCACCGCGAGCCACACGCATTGCATAGTACTGGCTTCTCAGGCGGTCCATTACGCCAAAGAGGAGTGCCTGTTGCATAATCAAAAACAGTCAAATCATAAGTTCAAATCTTAATATATGAATACATGGAAAATTCTTTTTAGTTTTGCACAAATTCTTTGCACAACAACAGGCGATCTCTTTCCTTTGCCAATAAATACAGAAAAGTATCTGTTATCATCACAGTGATGGACAAAGGAAGGAAGTAACATAAACGTTCTCGCTCTTGGCGACTTATACAAATTACCATAGTTTTTAACTACGAGTATTCATGAAGAGTATCATAACTATACAATCTGTGGGACTGCATTGTATGATTTAAATGCATTCTGCAGTTGAATGACACTTAGTTGAAATTATGAAAATTTTTAGATCCTTTAAACCATACATGAGGAATCACCATCCAATATAGGACAGGATTCACTTCAGGGAGCCATGGGATGGATAGCATTAATCAAAACTTGACCCCAAATGCAGTCAATTGCATTCGAAAATAATGAATATCCAATGAAATTCCTTTTTAAACACAATGGTTCAACAGAGTCATTAACAAAAGCTGCAAACACTCATGGGCATAAACAATATTATGGGAATCCAAATACTAACTTAAAAATCAAAGGAAAGAACAATCAAACAGCACATATGGCAAGGTTTTGTTCATTTCTCGCACAATTCTCATCTATATCCAAACAACAATCATCAAATGCAAAACAATTTGGAGAAAATTCAGCTTCCTATAAGGATTTGGAGATTTCACTGAAAAATATCCTAGTTAAGAAACATAAAACTCACTTGTAACACCACAGTGATAGCAAGGGCCCTGCTTTCCCATCTCTGAATATTTTTTTAATCTCCCTTAATTTCAAAAATACAGAATTTTAACAAAAATTTACCACAAAAAAAGCTAAGAAAACTGATTTTCTGCAGAATACTAAGCCTTTCAACAAAATAATTAGCAAGATATATCTATATATAGCTTTGATTATTTCTCTTAGACTTTTTCAAGCATATATCGTCCGGGTTTGAAAAATTTTTCTTCAATAGACCCAAGAAAGTTCTGCAGAAATTAGGAAATTACAAATAACCAAATAATTTTTCTTCTTCTAGTATCAGAGAAAACCACTAAAAAACAGCCAAATTTATACAAGCAGTAAAGGAAAAAGAAAATGGGTTCTGAAGATGAGAATCTACGGAAGACTATCTGATTGAGGAAAAGAAAAAACCATTGAGGAACATCAATAAATGAGTGGGAAAAGGAAGGAAAAAGGGATGTTTCTGTATATGACTTCTTGTTCTGTATTGTGTATTTTATATTGTATTGTATGTGAAGTGAATGTTTTGAGCTTTTTTTGTCATTACTATAATATCTATTTATTTTTTTAAAAAAAAAGAAGAAAAAGAAAATTGAATTTTTAGATGAATAATAAGATTTGACCTAGTTTTTGAAATATGCCTCATAGTTTGTAAAAGTAAAATAACACTTCTTATTATTAATTCAGTTGACAAAAACCTTTAGAATACCAATATAACAACAAGTTAAACCCTCTTAAAATTTAACATTACAATTAGATTATCTGAAAAGCTAACGTGTTGATGAAATATTACATTGTAGTTCCAATTAATTTATCAGCAAAGGGTCTAGTTATAATTTCTCAAATTACATAAGGTATTTTTGTAATTAGGGTAAACCTAATGGCTTTGACGTAACTATCCATAATAGTTAAATCTTAGGTGGTGTTCTAGGGCTCATAAAATGCTAAATCTTATTTTAAAAATAAGGTGTCAAACTATTTGGTAAAATAAAATATAAGAGCTTATAATGTTTTTAATATAATTTTATCATTAAAATGATTAAGATGTTTTTAATACAATTTTATTAAAGAGAAGACGATCAAGAACTTAAAATTAATAGCAACCCGTTATATGTTCTAAAACTATTTCTAATATCCTAAATCTGAATCTGGTAACTTGTGGACATATTGTAAGCTTTTAAATATCTTATAAAATGTTTTAAAGAGCTTTAAGCTCAGCAATTCAAACACAAACAAAATTCTTCCTTCCTTCTTTCTTTTTTTTTTTTATCTTTTTTTTTCTCTCTTTAGTATACACAAGATTTGAGGATATTATTTCCTGTGGTTGTTGACTAGTGACTAAAGGCCTTTCGGTTACCTGTGCCATATTCAACTCCCCATCTCCCCAAAAGAAAAGTGAAGAGAGAGAGAGCAATTATATTTGGATTTTTTATATTAATAAAGATAAGATTTAAAATAGCCAAAATTATAGTTGGGAAAAGGGAATAAGAAAAGACATGGCCACATAGTGCAACAAGAGGAGGAGAAAGAAACAAAGAAGTTTTCTTTGGACTTCTATTCTACTTTTCTTATTTTCTTATGCATATGAAGACAAATGAGAAAATTGGGGTATGTGCTTGTTAATCAATACTAATAGTGTTATATTTATAGGATAATTTTCCCCACACTCTTTGAAGTTTCATTTAATACAAAAATGTCATTATAATTTGAGAAACAACGATCTTCTTTTATTTTAGTTTAGCTATCAGAAAGTTAACGAAGCATATGTAATATTTTGATTTAGACCCTTTTAGAATCTAATATATTGACTTAGATATTACAATTGGGATATCTACAAATTAATGGTGGATTAGTATGATTTTTTAAATAATTATAAGAAATAGTTCTATGGTTAAGTTAATTTCAAGGGATATTCAAGTAATTATTCATGTTGGTGATAGTACAGTTACAAGTAAAAAATGTAAAGAAAAATAAATTTAGGTTGAAACATGGATATCTCGCTTCTTTTAACGAGATTCAAGCCCATTGCATTAAAAATTTCTCATTTGTTCAATAGTAATACTATTGATTTGTTCCCTATAGAATACAACAACTTGACAATATCGTACAATTCAACAAATTTTGGACTGGATGCTAAGTCTAAAGTTTCACAAAAAAAAAAAAAAAAAAAAA
>JACFYI010002027.1:127184-137864 GCA_014898755.1 Handroanthus guayacan
AAAAAAATAAAAAATTAGATAAAGCTAAATTATGTAGTTAGAATCTATCTCCCAATCTTATACGTGTATTTTATCTTGGATAATATTTTACTACAAATGAATAAGGCAATATTACATGATTGTCCAAACTTCATCTATATTTTTTATAATTTCCATAAAAAATGAAAATAAAAACAAAGTGCAAATATCAATTTTTGGAATACAAACGTCTATCTCCCAATCTTATACATGTATTTTATCTTGGATAATATTTTACTACAAATGAATAACGCAATATGACATGATTGTCCGAACTTCATCTATATTTTTTATAATTTCCATAAAAAGGAAAATAAAAACGAAGTGCAGATATCAATTTTTGGAAAACAAACATCATTTTCTGCGCACGTTAATGGTGTTATTGGACTCATAAAGCACACCACCTTGGAAATTAGGATTCTATAAATAGTAAGTTAATGTGAGAGATAGTTATTTTGAAGTGGGATCTTAATCCTACAATGGAAATAAATAAAAGAAAAGTCTCTTTGTTAAGAAGGACTTTTGTTGGGTTTTCACAGTCGATATAGAAGTTCGATTACATCAAGGTGTTGTCTTATTATCATGTATCTGCTAAGAATATTATCCTAAAAGGATGTCTCAAAGGTAAAATGAGACCCATTAATTTGTATTCAACGTCTTAAATTCATCAAATTTTTCAATATGAGATAATATTAAGTATCATCACTCACTACGACATAGAGTACAATGTAATTGAATTGATAGTGACAACCACTAAGTAAAGGAATTCTCTGTGGGTGGCCATATAAGCCATAAGCTATAAGCCTTCCTAAGCTGTGGAACTCGTGATTTATGCTTAGCTTAAGTCAGAAGTCACGAGTGGAATGAGAAACCAAAAATTGCTACGTACAAACCTCAATTTTGCCCCAATGTTTGGGCCATTCATTCGCATTCTTCCCTTTTGAACTGGAGACACAATTACCACCACAAGTTGTTTTAATTTATTTTTGGATAAAAATAGATACTTTATTACAGTACTTTTTGGAGACATATTTGCTCTTGTTTAACTGATGCTATGGTCAAAATTTTAACTCTCGGAAATGACATTTCACTTAAAATTAAGAAATAATATGACACCATTATTTTTTATAATAGATAGTGTATCATTATACAAAATTTCTAAGCAAGAAAAAATTTTGAAAAATGCATAATTTTTTCTCTAAAAATCATTTCTCGGATAAGGGAAAGAGAATTATTGTACGTTGTGTTAAATGCATTACAAGAAAAAAAAATTAACAATTTTTTCTTGACAATTTTTATTTAAATGTCACTAACTTAATGTGGCGAAAGTATTTGTCTTATTTAGATGCAAAATTTGTATCTTCAGAATTGCATATAAAAATGGTGAATACATCCAACATTGACATCATTACCTTAAGATATAAAAGGAAAATCATAAATGCATATATTATAGAATGAATTTTCGATTTTTCTTTTAAAGTAGTCAAAGATTTTGCGCCAGATCTTCTTACATGAATGGGTGGCGCCCAGAATTGAAAAGCAAACACTTTATAAATCTTTAATAATGAATTCTTTAGACAAATTGTTCATAATTTAATTTCACCACTGATTTTGAAGGAATTTACACATTCGACGAGCTCACGTACCTGAGACATGACAAGAATCTATTTTTCTTGTTAAACTTTTCTTTCCATTGATTTTACCAAAGGGTTCTAATTTTTCTTGGTTTCTAAAACTTAAATTTTAATAGTTCTAAGAGATTAAATAAGTGAAAATTTACGTCTTGGTGACATATATGTTGTCCTTCAAATACTTTTGTCTTTTGACTTTTCTTCTTCTCTCCATTAAATTGGATTCCTAATGTGATATGCATTAAGGCATCTCAATGTGGGCATCAACAAACAACAAGTGCTCAAGCACTACTTTTATAGGGTGCATGAAAACTTTGTGCACCCTTAAGTTTCCTTAGTGAGATAATATTCTCCCAACTCTATATATCTATCTCTACCTCCAACTCTCACATTGTTGTTCACAAAAAAACTCTCCTTTAGCCCTTTGTTCCATCATGGCTCTCTCTACTCCCATATTTTTCCTAACCACATTGTTTTCACTTGTTTTCTCATTTGCTCAAGCTCCAATGGCATCTCCCACAATGCCACCATCACCCTCCATGGCTCCACGGCGCAGCACCACACCACCACCCACCAGTATGACGCCACCACCCATGATGGCAACTCCGACAATGCCACCAATGACATCACCGCCACCGAGGACATCACCACCACCCATGGCTCCTCCATCAATGTCGCCCAGAACGCCACCGATGATGCCACCACCACCTATGACTCCTCCATCAATGTCGCCCGAAATGCCACCGATGATGCCTCCGCCACCAATGATGTCACCACCACCTATGGCTCCTCCACCAATGTCGCCATCTTCTCCACCTGCGCCACCCACGGCCCCAGGAACGGGGGCACCATCTCCGGGCCCGTCTCCACCAGCCCCACCGCCTCCCTCAGCTGCTTCTTGGCATGGATCTAGCATGGTCATCTTGTCTTTGCTTGGGGGAGTTGCACTTCTTGCTTAAAATTAATGTTAGATGATTTTAGTTTCATTTGCTATGAATAAACGTAAGTGCATTCTTTCTTTTTGTGTTAATTGCCTGTGTTTTCATTATATTTTGTGAGAACATTTGACGGTAAACTCTAGTTTACCAGACTATACAGCTGCTTGTGACATTTTGGCATTATTTTCAGTTTGCATAGTCTGTTTCTACTCAAGAACTTCATGGTTTAGATCTTGAATTTTTTTCTAAAATTGTATGTTATGTTATCTTGTATTTTATGTTAGATATTCTTTCAAGTGCATATTTTCTTCTATAAACTTGTTCATCATCTACAATGTATATAAAATGAAACATCAAATAGAAATAATTTGCAGTGCAAGCTTCATGGCTAAATGTGTGGGAGTGTAGGGTTTCAAATGATCTTTTAGATTTTTTACTTCATATTCTATTTTGTGGGCACATGCTAAGTTATATGCATAAAATGAATAATTAACTTCACAAGTTACACATCCCAAAATTTGACATAATTACGAAAACTCTTTGTAATTTGAAAAATTACATTAATACTCCCTATTATTTAGTTGATGAAAAACTTAACAAATTCATGTAACATTACAATTAAATCTCTTGAACACTTAAGCATATTACATTAATATGAAATTTATTTGTAACGTTTCGATCAATATATTAAATTTTTAATATGTCTGACTGTACTGTTACACTAGCTCTGTTAAGATTTCCATTCGCTAAATTAAATTCATGAAGTGTCACTATAATTTCTCAAACTATATGAAGTCTTTCCTGTAATTAGTCCAAATCTTGACATTATATTCCTTCATTTTTACCAAAACACCCCCCAAGAGTTTGACACATTGATTAAAACATTTACAAATAGACTCCCGACGGACCCCCCTATTAATGTTAAACAAGTTATGCTAAATTTTCTGCCAGCTAAATTGTCCCTAACATGAAAATGAAACAATGATACCCAATCCAAAATGTGATTCACAGGTGGGGTTTCTCATAGAAAGGTTAGACAGTATAATGGAATGAATGGTTATGGGAAGAGGTGACAGCTGCAAGGGGCAAGGGTAAAAATATGTGTAGGAAATGAATCCATTCGGAATTCACAAGAAAGAAAAGGACCATTTGCAAGATTGTGATGGGCACATGCTGTGTTGTCTCCACTTTGACACGGCAGACACACACAAACACAAACAATGACATTGCTAAGAAAATTCTAGATGTGGGGCTTTGATAAAAATATCAAAATAATGTTTCTAAGATGTCAATTTTCGAAATAAGGTTTCTAAGATAGCAATTTTTTTTTTTTTCTTTTCGTAAATCTCCAAGAAAAAGAATAAAAGGTGGCTGCCTCAGGTATCAATACAAGATGAAACAGTAAAATTTGAAAGAAAAAGAGATAATTACTTCAACACGTTTGGCATAACTATCAAGGCACCACCTTAAATTTGTAGAATTATTAGTACATCCCTATTGTTAGTTCAGCTGATAAATAATTGTAATTACATCCCCAAATTAACATCAAACATTACTAGTAAACTCCCTAGACAAAGGGATGTAAGTGTAATTATGCATCAGCTCTAGCGATGTAACTACATTATGCATCGCTGAGCTAACAATAGGTGTAATGATAATTTTTCAAACTTCAGGGTGAAGTTCTAGCAATTATGCAAAAGCTGAGGGGTCTTAAGGTAATTATCCCAAAGATCAAACCAAGAATTCATTAGATTCCCAAGAATATGGAACAATCTGTGTCTGTGTGAAAAAGTCAGAGAAAGGCATGGGACATATATCTGCCTATCTAGAGAGGCAGAACAGAATCAATGAATCATCACCAACTTGGTTATCTTTGGGATAATTACCTCAACGCCCCCTCAGGTTTGGGCGCAATTATAGCAACCACCCCCTCGGGTTTGGAAAATTACAATACATCCGCGTGCTGAGAGTTTAACAGACAAAAAACTTAACAGAACTTATGTAACATTACGGTTAGACTAAAATACATTAAGAAACATAATCATAATCCAAACAGCCTCCAAAACTATTGACAGTGCACCTTTTCTTTCTAAAACGATACCTAAACAGAAACCAAATTACTATGTGGAAAGGCAGTAAGAATAGGAGAAAGAAACAACAAATAAAAGAAAAATTGAGAAGAAAAATACAAGGTAAAATTTTAATCGTTTAATCGTTTTTCTACACGACGACAAATTTAATCGCGGTCTCAATTTTTCTGTCTGTATTTGAATCCTACAAGAACTTATCAAGTCATTTATTATGATGTGCCATATATAAAAGGGATGTGACACCGACGAAAAAATTATTAAGTCAAATGGAAAAATTATCTAAATATCTATATTTACAATATTTCATTGCTCTGCCCATTTTATTTGAGATTAATCTTCTTATGTTTATGCCAACCTAAGTTTGAAATCTTAACATGGATACTTTGGTCAACAATATAAGAGCAATTGAGTCGTGAACTCCTAAACATTCCTACTCCACCAAATGCTTGAAGCCTAGTTTTTTACCTGGCTTATTTCATTGTTTCTTTACGCATGCAGTGATTAGCCATATTCAAACAAAATGATTTTTAAGCACAAGTCAATTCCATTAAGAGAAAAGGGGATAATTACCAAACACTCCCTCATGTTAGGATAATTACCATTATACCTCCTACTGCTAGTTTAGCGTACCACATAATTACAATTACAACCCTGGAACTTATGCATAATTACAATTATACTCCCTTGTCTAGGAAATCTACTTGTAATATTTCAGGATTTTTAAGGGGTGTAATTGTAATTATCTATCAACTGAACTAACTGTAGGGTGTAATGGTAATTATTCAAACTCCAAAGGTGTTGAGCTAATTATCCCAGAAAAAGAAATAAGTAAAGAAAGAAAATTACTCTAACATGCAACTGTGCACACTGGAAACAGTAGAGAAGGTTCTATTAAACCATGAACTTTACAAAATTTATCACTCTTTAGAACGTCAGAGATGGGATTCAAGAAATGCATCTAATCGTACAAGCAACATAGAAGCAAATCTTGGTTGAGGAATTCATCATGATGATTACCAACTGGCCAGGAAGAATATCTGTAAGCTATAAAACAACCTGACTAAGAGCCTATGTAATGATAAACTTGTACACATACTATTTTCTTTCAAAATTGCCTTGAGTAGGTTGTCGCCTTCCTACATATGTTCCTTATGATTGCTCAATGATTAGAGACAATTTTCTCCTATGACCAGTATTAAAAAGAATGCGCTTATATTACCGAGTGGATAAGGAACATAGAAAAATGTTGTACTAATTTCACCTTCTTCTTTGTTTTCTACGGCATTCAAAACATTCAGTACATGAGGACTTACTCCTATTTGTGAAGCTAGATTGCAGCTTGCTAGGTTGAACTTTTAATTCGTCCACCAATATTTGACGAAGCTTCTCGTTCTCCTGAATCAGCTCCTCGATGAGTATCTGGTGTTTCAACACCTGAATCATAAGAAAATTTGTTGTCAGTACATTGCATCTAACAAGAAAAAACTAAGTAGAGAGAAGACAGTTTTAGGCAGAGCACGGTTTATTTGGGAGAATTTATGCCGCCAAAAGATCTAAAATTTCCCATGTACTATTGGCAATAAAGTGATTATACGTAGTCCTTTAGGACAATCAAGAATTTAGCAAACGAATGAATGTCCCACTGAAAAATTTAATGTTATTCAACTTCTATGGGAAATTTTTCTTCACATAAGTAATTAGTTTTCTCCATAATAGTACCATTTGGAGCACATTATTTTCCAACTGCAGTGGCCCAGCCTGCACCCAAAACAAGGAATCAGTAACTTTCTGTTTACAAGCCGCAAGAAAATTCAACTCAATGCAACTAAAGTTTCAAGAACTAAAGGAGCTTTCTACATATAGCATTTACACTATTACATTCACAGATAACTGTCTGCGATTGCGTAATTATAAAATACTAGCCGTGGTTTCAAACAAAGATCAAACAAAGATGTTCACATTAAGCTTGAGAATATGTCAAAAAATAACCCTTAGATCATGGGCACCACTTATTGTGTAAAGAAAATGATGGACAAATGAAGAACAATTGTGATATCAACACCAAATTTTCGATCTTTTACTAGCTAAAACCGTAAGATACAAATTGCAGAAAACTGTTTTTAGTCTCAGTGGAAAATCATCTCCAGGTAGCAAAAAGGTAAGCTAATAGTCCACGTATGTCTTGCACAAAACTGAAGAATTATTTATTTTCCAAATTCATTGTTATGGCTTCTGAACACCAAAATAATAATAATAATAATAAATAAATAAATAAATAAAATAAAAGATAAAATAAAATAAAATAATTGAAGAAGAAGAAGAGAGGTTCTCACAGGCGAAAGTTTAGCATCTAGCACCAAGCACCATCTTTCTTAAAAATGCTAGTTGCTTTCTGCATCTAGGTCTTCACTTTTACAGAAATGAAATAGGGTGCAAATGTAGGCCTTTATATATATTATGCAACCCCAACTGTTTTTAATCAAGATCATTCCAGGTCTAATCATTTTTCATCTCAATATCTGAAATGATTATTCCATGCTTTGATAGGTTGACATTTATTGGGAGCCTGAACAGCCAAAAAACTAGCTGTTCCTCGTTTGACAATCTGCAGCTTTTAATCTAGCATTTGTGATTGTCAACATATAGAAGTAAGGATCATCTTATTGTAAACAAACCGAAAAATGAAAATAAAGACAATATGCTATTTGTTTGGTACCAAAGGGCAAAGCACATGCAATGAAGTGTTCGAAAGCAAAGCTTGTCAAACAACCTAAACTTATGTTCCAATGAAAATACTGTAACATAAAGGATTCATTTTCTACATACTTGTTCACGGAGAGAGCCCGTCTCCTCTTTCAGAAGTGGATTCTTCAAAAATCTGTCAATCACTGCCTCTGTTCGGCTGCTATATTGTGTCTGTACTGCAGCACCTTTTGATGCTAAAATCTCCTCCGACAAGACTTGTGTTTTCCCAGCCCGAATGTCGCCTTCATCTGTGCTGTTTGATACAGATTTTACCAATGGACTAATAGTTCCCACAGGACTTCCATGTGATGGTTCCTTAACCATGTTCATCCCAGTTTGTAAAGATGCTGGGAGAACAGAACTGGAACCTATTCCAAGTTTCATCATCACATGTGTAGCCACTTGCTGAAAAAGTAAAGAGATGAAGCAAGATTAAGAAAAGCACAACCTCAACTTGCTATTTCTAATGAAACGGGAGACAGCACAGCACGGCTACATACTAAAAGATTTGATTGAATCTGATGCAGCACGTGAGGCTTCACAGCAAGGCCTGTCACGTCATGCAATCTCTTAGCTATCTAAGATAAGTCAGGATATGCAAGCTGCTGCAGCTACCAAGAATAAAAATAGCTGTAATTTAACAAACTGGTTCTTCACATTCGCTCACGTAGTTTCAGACGAAATGCAAAACTAGTAAAGCAACAAATTTCAAAATTTCCTAAACAGATGTTTGTAAAAGAATGAGAACTATCGCATATATAATCTTAGTTTATTTAAAATAAATGACATAAGTTCCCATGGGATTCGATTAGCTTATTCCTTGTGGTTAAATGGAGGAGCACTTACAGTACATAGATGAGATGAATTTCTTATTAAGCAACTTGACTTTAGATACTCCAATTGCTGCTGGAGTCAATCCATAGAGAGGTTTACTGGATTTTCTCCATCTGAAGGTAATTAATCAAGCTCCTCACAGGTATCTAGATAGTAAAGTTAACCGCTAAAGGTTATCATTTAACAGCAGATAGATAGATTAGATGATTATGTTGATCACAATGATTCATCATAAGAATGGATTTTTGTTCACTTTTAAGACCTCAATCAATTTCACTTCTTAATCTCTTTCCCAATTTTTTAAGCATTTTAATTCCTAAAAATTTTAGAGCGTAAGTAGAGCAAGACAATCTAAAAGACCACTGATCAACCGATCAATGACAAGAAAATATCCATCAGGGAAGATAACAACATGCTTGGTTGTCAACGTGTCGGTATCAAATTGAGTAAGTCTAAGTCCTTTTAAACTCAATACATAAAAGCATGATGAATATGTAGTAGAGAGTTCAAAATTAGAAAGTAAAGCATTAAATAGAATACAAATATTCTTGGCCAACTAATTTTGAAAAATAAAAGCAAAGAGCTCCTCAAACCATCACTCAAAAGTTTTTACTTAAGATCTTGATGACAGACTATTTGAGTGTAAGAAAGATTGAGATGTAGATAATAAATTAATGAAATGGCATTCCTAACTTGTGGCATGAGAATTACAACCTATCCGAGACATACATTCAATGTCTATTCTTGCATCGATCATAAGTGAATATTAAGCGTAACTAAGTATAATAAGGCTATCCAAGCGATATTTATTACTTCTTGATACATACCGACTCCAAATCCATGGCCAAAACCTACCCCACAGCCAATACCCGCTTCAATGTTCTTTGCGCCCACTTTCCTCAACTAGACACATTAAAAGACATGGACAAAAGTTGGGAAAAAGAAAAAGAAAAAGAAAAAGAAAACGTTAGAAAGTTTCGTTGTCATAGAAAGTATAAATAATTCAAAAACAATATTAGAATCACATACAGCACCATTGACATGTCTTTGCAGGCCAGAAAAGGCATCAGTTGCACCTCTAGTAGCAACCATTGCTTGGTTCAGGACTGGTATTGCACCTAACGACATATTGAAATTTCGTACTAAATGAGAAATCTCAACGAGCCCAAATACAGAAAAGTTATAAAATAAATAATGTATCATAGCATCATTTGGATCATCAAAAAGATGGTATGGTTTGAAGCAATACATGACCACCAAAAATGATTAAGTCATCGATGGTTCTATCGTGATGAAATCAGTTAAAAGATAGAATACAGTTGTGAAAATAGATAACTCCACCATTTAATGGACTTCCTAATTGCAGAAAAGTTTTTGGTGATTTATTTACTTACAAAGACGTCTTTATTTCATTTTGTTACCATGACTGTCCTTAACTTGCCTCTTTTAAAAAAAAAAAGGGAAGCTCATTCACTTGTCAGAATAGTACTAAAACCCACATTATTCATCTATGAAAAAGCAAATCAGTTTCCATTTAAGATGTTTGTACCCAAAACTGTATTGAACAAATTCAATATAAAATACAGCAGTCTTGTCGGATGTCTGATCAACGGCAAATATGAAATCAGTTCAGAACATTCTTTTATAGGTAACTCAGAGAGAATGTTCGAATGATGTTTTCTTGTTATAATAGTCCATGAAAACAAGAGTAAGCAATTCGTTGCTTTACAAAGATTGAAAATTTTTTACTTGAAAGTTGATAATCCAAATGCTACCTTTAGAAATATGCACAAATTTGAACCCCATGAAATATATATCGAGTTATCATAGAATAGGGAAAACTTAACTATCCTGGTCTCATCATTATGTTCTTTTCCATCCCATTCGGATTTTCAAATACATCAACATCAATGACATCTCGAACAATAACATGCAAGTGTTAACACACATATTACACTGAGTAAATTCAATACAACAAGCCCATAAAACATAATTAAACCAAATGTCAAATTCCAAACAAATATCAAACAGTTGTGAGATATACACCACATCACAAAACCAATTCAAATCTTACAAGAACATCACAAGAGGTAAGCAAAAATGAACAACAACCAAGTAAATAGCAGCCCTTTTTACATGAGTTCTCACTGTTTCCATCTCTGAATACGAAGAAACCTCCACGATTCATCTCTTTGTATTGCCTTAACTAAAGTCTACCAATCTCGAGCCAGAAACTGAAATAGAACAAGAATTTGCACACAGAGAGAATATCAATGAGTACCTAAGTTTAAAGAGCGACCGACGCCAATGCCAATCCCGCAACCAATGCCAAAGCCAGTAAATACTTGACCCACTTTCAAAGTAAATGGATTCTCCATTATTATCCCTGTTTTCTCCTTGGCATCTTTCGTATAGATGACTCCA
>JACFYI010002027.1:157930-177046 GCA_014898755.1 Handroanthus guayacan
TGGTCAATAAATTAATGACTCTATTATATTAAATTAATACATCAATATCATTATATGAATATATTTTTAAAGATTAAATTTATAAACTAAACAAATTTTCTAAACTATAATTCCATAGACAAATACTACTATTATAGGAGACAAGAACTCACATATTATTAGTGGGGTTCAAATGACACCTCTCTTATGAAATGGGAAAAATGGTGTCACTTCATCTAATGAATTATTGTAATTAATGACCTATTTAGAAAACTATAGATATTTTTACATAACATTATGTACCTATTAAGGGGTGCCTAATCTTAGACATCCCCAATTCATCCCCACTCCTCTCGTTTTAACTCAAGACAACAAGAATTTGGATACGAACTCAAAGTTTCCTCTCTATCCCTCTCTCATAACCTCTTGTGAGAGTCGCCCAACAAGTTTCACCGGCCCTTGGGGCCTCACCTCCGTCAGCCGCCATCCCAATTGTGGTCCGGCTTTCTCCTTTTGTCCTTTCTTTTTGTTCTTATTTTCTCTTTGTTTTCTCCCTTCTTCACCAACATTGTTCTCTTTCATCTCCATCCAACCACCCTCACCATGACCCTCTTTCTTCTTTCCCTTTTGTTAGATGTTTTTGTCATGCAACTCTTAGCATATTTTCAGATTTGAAACTTTGGAACTCTCTTATCTTTTTTCTAGATTTAGATCTGAAATTTCTTTTTACCAATCTATTTGGTGTGCCGTATTGCAGGTTGAGTTGGTTCAAATCCTCCAGTACCAAGATTGAAATGAAAACTCTGTTGAAGGGTCTCTTTCAAAGTCTTTTTCGTCTCGAAATGGCTTCAAATCATCAAGTTATTCTCTTATTTTCGAATAGAGAACCTAAGGAAGACTCGAGACTCCTCACGTCGATAGTCATAACATTTTCAAACTCCCTTGTTCTTCCCTTTTTTTTCTTGGTATTGCTCTTTTTGCTCCCTTTTTAGAGTTTTCATTATTTATGCAGCCAATGTTGTTGTGTAGTTCTCTTTTTTGCTGTCTTGTATCTTTGTTTTCTATTTAATGAAAATTTACTATTATCAAGGGAAAAAAAAAAAACAAAAGAACTCAAAGTTGACATTTTTATAGTTAGAATTTTCTATTTCAAAATAATGCATCATATGCTATGCCTTGTCTTGGATGTATGCAAAACGTATTAAACATTTCCTTATAAAAACATAGGGTTGTGGCTATTAGACACTTGGCAAGTATCCGTCGAATGGAATAAAATATGAAACATAAATTGAAATAGAGAATCTTGCGTGACACATTTATACTTTGAGAATCAGAGACAGAATCGCACCCGTTGTATTGGCCCCCTTCAAAGTTCCAAAAATTCCTATTTTTATTTATACCACTCCAAAAATGACAAAATTATACCTTAAAAATTCGATCTCCCCAGTTCTCGTGTTTTCTTCTCCTCACAAGTGACTTGCCCATGCACAATAATTGAACAATTATTTTTGCATTTTTATATAATCATTATTTCACAGGAGAACTAATCAGTAATAAACTAATCCTCGTTAATTAAGAATTCTTACCCTTCATGTTCGATATCTAGCAACATGTTACATGTTCATACCACCCTACTCAAATGATAAAAGAATGCATGAACCTTTCCCCCTGCCAAATTAATTCTCAATAATTAAGAGTACTTACTATTCTGTTTAGGAAAAAGAGTAATCACTATTCACAGTCCATATCTGGCAAACTCTACACAATACAACCCCAGATCAATGATAAAATTGCATAAATCTTTTCATTTATGATTACCATAAACTATGATTTCATTTCAAGTAATTAGTTTCTTAATTATCCATATAGGAAATCCTTTTCTTATTGTTATCCCACGTTGTCGAAGGTTATACCCAAAATACAGCCGTTTCAGATTCTATCCAGCTAATGAATCAAAACATAACTACAAGACCTTGAATTTTAAGGGCTAATTAATGCACTATCATAAACTTAGAGATTCTAATGTGGACTTTAAAACTATTACTTCCAATATGAATCCTTTAAGTGAGATCATTAAATGAACTTGTTTTATAGCAAGCACTTACTCGTGTGCACTAATGTTTTCACATCGATACTTATGAAACGAGGCAACCCATTTCGACTGTGCATCACTCGTGCAAGTCTATTCTCAATGCATACAAAACTGTTTCATGATTGTCATTCAAGATGTAGAACCTCGCCTAATAAATGATTTTGGAGTTCCAATCAACTGTAATATATGCAATACATAAATGATGATGAGCAAAACCTTTTCTTGATTGAATAAGAATGTTTTTACAAGAGTATTTATTACATGTCCAATCTATCGGCTTACCAACCACTACTCTGACACAATGCACATTTTATATGTGTGTATCTAACAATCGGGACACAACTAGATGTATGTGCATTATAAAATGGTAATAATAGGTTATGAGCTAGCAAATGACAATTACTTCCTTAGTTATGAGGGTTAAATACGTACAAATAAGGACATTTTGGGAAGATTTTGCAAAAACCCACGAAGGAAAACCGAAGCTTTAGTAAAGAGCATGAGACCAAATACCTTCGTGTATCCAAGTCTTCGGAGCCTTTGTCACGATGACGAGCCAAGGAAGTTCATGCAAATCATGCCATGAGGACCATTGAAACCACAAGCTGTTAGATGCTACTTGAACTAGTGGTGTCATTTTGTCAACATCGATATGAAGAAATGGTTCAAACGCAACCCGGGCAGAGTAGAAGTATTTCTAGGATACAACTTCATGGCTGCTTCATTCCAGTCGAGCAGGTTTACCAATAATCACCACAAGAGCATTTTCCATCCTTAAAATGGTGAAATCTTGTAGTATCTCTTACAACAATCTCCCTACCTTCTATTGCTGAGATGACCTTTGTAGCCTGATGGCAGTCCTCACAAACTCTAAGGTTCTTAAAAACCCTGATCGGTACACCCATCGGCAACCTAATTAGCCCAAAGGCTATAGCCAGTTTCTCACTGTGCCAAAGAAGCAGTTGCTCTTTCTGCTCCTCCCCAACATCATGCAAAGCAGATTCAAGAAGAGGCATACAACCTGCCAACTTCATTTTCTTCTCAAGCTCATTGAGTTTCTCGTGTATGTAATCAAGTTCAGAATGAAGCCTATCCCCTGATCTAAACTCATGAATTACATTCTTTATTTCAATCCAGCTAAATCCTGGTGTTTTAATGACATTATTTTGCTTCATTAATTTTCTAACTTTAGACACACTTTGCCACTTCTTCTTTGCAGCGTATACGTTGGCAAGTTGCACGTATGCAGCTGGATTAGTAGGATCAAGATTAAGCAAGTTTGTGGCAGCATAGTCAGCAATCTCTGTGTTCTTATGTATCCTACAAGCACCTAGAAGTGTTCCATATATGGCACAATGCGGTTCAAAGGGCATTTTCTTAATCAAATCCACAGCCTCAGTAAGCTTACCGGCTCGTCCAAGAAGATCAATCATGCATGTGTAGTGATCTGGTTTCGCTCTAATTCCATAATCCTTCTGCATTTTCTCAAAATAATGCATCCCAAGATCCACTAATCCTGCATGGTTACAGGCTGATAAAACCCCAACAAACGTAATCCAATCAGGCATCGTTCTTTCAAGTCTCATCTCATTAAACAGGCTCAGAGCCTGGTCGCTGAGCCCATGTTGGGCGTAGCCTGATATCATTGCATTCCAAGTGACCACATCTTTATGTAACATCTCGGTAAACAACTTCCATCCATCTTCCAAAACACCACACTTGCAATACATGCTAATCAATGAAGTTCCTACTGTCGTGTCCCAATACATAGGCGACTTACACATCAATTGATGAACTTGTTGTCCAAATTTCAACAATGACAAGTTGCTACAAGCCAAAAGAACACTACTCAAACATGATGGATTCACCCGAATATCCAATTCTAACATTTTCTTGAAAATCTTCAAACCATTCTCTCCTTTACCATTTTCGACATAGCCCGCGATCATTGCATTCCAAGTCACCAAATTTTTGTCCACCATCTCTTGGAAAGTCTTTTCAGCCAATTCAATGTTCCCACTCCTCATATATCCAGTTATTATACTAGTCCAGGCAATCACACCCTTCACAGGAGCCTTTTCAAACAATTCTAGTGCTGATTCCATATCCCCCGCATCAACATAACCCGATATCATCGCATTCCAAGTCACCACATTTCTTCTTGGCATGATACGAAATAATTCCTTAGCCTCATCCATCCTCCCATTTTGTGATAACCCTGAAATCATAGTATTCCACGACGCAATATCTTTATCCGGAACCCGATTAAAGAAATCCTTAGCTTCTTCCACAGCAGCATTTTTGAGATAACAAGCCAACATGACATTGTACGAAAGAGTGTCTGGGTCAGGAATTTTATCAAACAGATCTTGTGCTTCTTTCAATCTCCCAGGCTTTCTTGAAAACCCTGCTAGAATCGAATTCCAAGTGACCGTAGTCCTCATCTTCATGCTCAGAAAAACTTCCATTGCTGAATTTAAGTCCCCACATCGAATATAAAAGGTTATCTTTTTGTTTGACGAGATAACATCGTTACTTTCATGCATATGGTGCAACTTGCTTCCAAATTGCGGTTTAGGTGAAGAAATGGAGGGAAGTGTTTGCGGGCTCGGATCGGCATCCGGATACTGAATTTTAGGAATGTAGTTATAGCAAAGACGTTTATATATTGGGGAAATTGCTGAAAAGGAAAAGGAAATTCGAACCCTTTTACTTCTAAGCTGAAGATGATACATCTGTCATGGCACTTGCGACAGAGACCAGAAGCGTTTGATTCTCAGGACAATGAACAACGAGCCCGCATAATTTTCACCAGACTCGAGTTTGAGTTTTTTAAGATCAATTCATGATGTAATATAAATATAAGAAAAGGATTTTCATTGTTTACATCTTTTGTTTTTGTCATTAGAATCAGTTACCGTTAGTATCAAGTCTTTGATGTAGCCCAAAATTTGGACTAGTGATCAACAAGGAAATTCTCGGGATCTTGACTCGAGAACGCGGCAGACTTCAATTGAAAAAAACACGTTTCTTGCCAAAAAATCAGTTTTCAATAAACCAGAGCACTAGAGCAGATTTTTTGGCAAGAAACGTGTTTTTCTCGATCGAAGTCTGCAGCGTTCTCGAGTCAAGATCCCGAGAATTTCCTTGTTGATCCCTAGTCCAAATTTTGGGCTACATCAGTCTTTGTTCTTGATTTTTAGTTCTATATAAGTGATAAATGAAATAGGAGGTAAAATATCATTTTATTTTAGTGGCAAAACTAATGGGTGTGATACCTTGTGATTAGTGCTTACCAAAGTTAATAAATTTATTGGATATTATCTCAGCATATACCGAGGTTCGATATAATAATTAAAACATCTTTTGAAGTTTGGATAATTACCATTACACTCTTTGAAATCTGGATAATTACTACTACATTTATTTAAATCCTGAACACTATTAGTAAATTCCTTATATAGACGGGTGTAATTATATTTGCATCAACTCAGGGAATGTAACTATAATATATGCATACGGTTAGGATTTTGTACTTTTGTAATTATAAGTATGCATTGGTTAAACTATACTGTAGGAGTATAATAGTAATTACTCAAATCTTAGAGGGTGTTCTGATAATTATGTAAATCCTGGGAGTGTAGAAATAATTATCCCTAAATTTATTTTGTTTCTTTTATACTTTCCATAATGCAAGAACCAAATCTCATATGATAGTTCTAGAAATATAAGTTCAACAAATTGGTCACAATGAACCAACTTGGAACAAATGCATAGTCATCGATTGAATCTTCATTTAGGCCCCAATACTTGGCATGGTACTCATCAATGAAAGATTCACTCAAATTCTCACGCCCTCTAATTTATTATTATTATTATTATTATTATTATTATTATTATTATTATTATTTTTTGAGAGAGAAGCACCACTCATATATTAATATTATTACATGAATACATTTTAAAAATCAAATATATGAACTAGATACAATTCAAATACCTATACCATTATTTGGTAGACAAATACTACTATACAGTAGATAAACACCCACACATTATTGGTGAAACTCGAACCTATACTTCCTATATGAAAAGGAGGAGGTAGTATCACTTCATTCAAAGGACGGTGGCAAGGGGAATTAGTTCAAGAGTTGCCAATCAAAGTAATAAATTAGAGGGTATTTGGCTAAGCTTATTTAAAAGATCTTATAAGCCCCTACATCTTGTAAGATATTTTTGGAGTTTATAAGATGTTAAATCTTATTTTAAAAATAAGTTATTAAAGTGTTTGAATAAAATAAATTCTTTGAACTTATAAGATGTTGGTAATAACAATGTTGTAATTAAAATGACTAAAAATGAATGTGCATATGGAGATCTTAAAAATAAGTTACTATCTCCTTACTTATAAACTCCTAATGTCTTATTTTGGAAACTAATAAGATTTTTTTAAAAAAAAATTACTAAACACATTTTAACATCTTAAACATTTTATAAGATATTTTGAAAAACTTATAAGCTCACCCAAATGCCCTCTTAAGTATAATAATTACTAACTATTATAAATTAAAATCAAAGGCCTCAGGTAGGGTTGTCAATGGAGTGGCTTTTAATTCTAATCTGATTCAAATTTGGTACTACTATTTAGGATCTTACATAGATAAAAGATTTGATGGACATGATCCGTTTAAAAAAAGTCCGTACTCCAAAATAAATGGATCGAATATGGACTTTGCTTGATTCAATCTATTAATAATCCAAATCTAAATATATATAATCAAATATAGACTTTGCTTGATTCAATCTGTTAATAATCCAAATCTATATATATAATATTATACATATTAGACATAACATTATTGTACATATAATATATGATATAATTATATATAGATATATTGTATAATACATATATACTATGATATATAAATTCATCGATTTAGAACACCATTACGATAACATTATGAAGACATCCCCGGTAGATCATGAAATTCGTGCAAGAAAAACCATAATATTGTCAATGGAGCATATTTTAATCCGCATTCGGCTTGAATTTGATCTGATTATTTAGCATTTTTTACCAACTAAAAAAAATTGGATAACACAATCCAATTTAAAAAGTCCATAATCTGAAATAAATGGAGGTTGATTCTATCCGAATTCAAGCCATTGACAGCCCTAGCCTTGGAAAAGATATTAATTGATTACATCAATTGGGCCTTATTTATAGGGTTAGCCCAAGCTGCAGAACTAATTTAGTTGAAAACTAGGTTTAGCAATTAATTGGATAACTCGAACTGTAATAATTTCATGAGTTCAAAGCCCAAGAGTTTGGATGACAAATTCAAGCCCATGAAAATAACTTAGAATCCAAAAAGTGGGGGTTAAAGGAGAATCTCACTAAGAGTGTAGAATTTTAGAAAGGCTCACCCTCAACCTCAAGCCATGAAAATAGAATACCAAGAAACTATGGTAGACAACTTGAAGCTCGTGAGTGTCTTCAAATAGACGTTGGATGTGTGAATACATTTTAAAAAACAACAACAACAAAAAAAAAAAAAAGGCGCTTGAGGCTTTTTTTTTTTTTAAAATTACAGGTCTTTTAAGACAACATGATGAGGGTACGTCTAGAATAGAGTATAGGGAATTTGAAATCCTTTTGGAATTTATAAATTGCAAGAATTGGAGACACGTTTCTGTTTTTGGTCATCGCAGAGAATTGATGATTGATCAAGATTGTTGATTCACAAAATATTCGGGAAATTTTCTTTTGCGAAAAGTTTGTGACACAAATTTAATTATGAAGATTGCAAAGAGATTGTGATTCAAAAAGTGAATTTAAATCTTTTGTATTCAACTTTATCGATAAAACCTCTAAAGGTAATTGAACTAATTCCTTAATAGTAATGATATGCATACGTTGATTCAATGAATATGTTGATTAATTGTTGTTAAAATTGTTAATTTCCACCTCACAAGCATTTGAGAAGGATGTGCAAAACTAATGACTTATGATGGTAGATCGTGCACGTTCCGCATCGTTTATGCAATAAAAAGTTATATTTTTATGACTTGTGCAAATTAGGAGCTATTTGGAGGAGCTTCTAAGCTCCTGAAAATATCTCAATGACATGCTATCATAATATAATTTTTATAATTTTTAATAGGATTACTATCATCTTATAATTTTTAAAATTTTGTTTTATTCAAATAGTTTAAGAATTTCTTCTTCAAATAAAAATCATAATATATTTGAAAAATATTTGTCAAACAGCAAAGCCAAACCTATTTCATATATATATATATACACACACACACATCACAAGCCTTTTTTTGTTTTGTTTTTTTTTTTTAATGTTATTAGTCCAGAGAGTTGGCTATTTTATCTGACGTGGCAGGGACAATTCCGTCCATGTAAAACATTTTTTTTTTTTTTATTAGTCTGTCCGTGTAAAACATGGGGAACAGGAGAAGTGGTGATGATTTTATAGAGTAAGTAAAGAGTAAAAACAATTAAAAATAATACATCATTAATAATATGTAGAGGAGACAAATGAGTCTGATTACGTAATTATCTCTTTCATAATACACAAGTCAGACATAGAGGGCAGATAAGTGAGTTGATTAAATATATTACACATTTTTCATGATACTTTTATCATAAATATGAAATAATATTTCATAAACAACATGTTAAATGCCCTATATTTTTTATTAGTTAGGATTTCATGTTTCAAAATAACGTTTGATTTTTTATTCCATGTCACAAATGCATATCAAGTATATTATATATTTTCTTATAGAAATACGGTTATCGATGCCAGACTTCACATTAATTCGTGTAATACAATATAAATTCGGAAAGGGAATTCAAAGAGAGTTTTTATACAATAATTATCTCAACTCATTCAATGAAGTTTCACCTAATTAAAAAAAACTCCTTATAATTCGAATATTTACAGAGCATTATTTTTTGTCTTTAATTTAGTTAAAGAAAAATTTAACAGAGCCTATAATAACACAACAGCTACATTCCCTGAAAACTCAATTGTATTATATTAACACGGAGTCTATCCATAATATTTCAATCAATATGTTAAATTTGTAAGTTGTTTAATTTTAGTATTACGCTAGTTCTATTAAGTTTTCAGTCAGCGAAATTAATGACGGTAAATAATATTAATAATTTTTTAAATAATAGGAAATATTGTGTAATTAAGTTAAATCTTAAGGGGTTTTAGGTAATTACACCTCTTTTATATACGATCCCAAAGCAAAAGTACAATTACAACTCTAATCGACGCAATTTAATAACATAGGTTGTTGTCACTAACCCATAACAAGATTGCACGCAATCTTTAAGGTTTGACTTACGTAAATCTTCAAACCTTAACAACTCTTGAAAATTGAGCACACGTAGAGTTTTCCCAAATATTCCCAGTGAGAACTTGAGGATTTTTCCTCGTTGTTTCATGGAAGGAATTAGTAGACGTCTCTATGTGAATTCTTTGAAAATTAATATGAATAATTATGTGACAATTAATGGGGACAAATATTATTAGAAAACATCATCATCATCATTTCAACATTGATCAACAGTTCTAAGTTAAATTAAGGGGCACTTGTCGGCCCCCGGAAAAAAAGAAAAAAAAAAGAAAAAAGGTTACCAACCAAAATACTCCCTATCGTTAGTTCAGCTAATGGGCTAATGGATAATTATAATTGCACTCCTTGAGTTTGAGCATAATTACAATTGCACCCCCTTGTTTAGGAGGACTACTTGTAATGCTTCCAGTTTTTCAAGTGATGTAATTGCGAATATACATTTGCTGAATCAATGGTAAGATATATAATAATGATTATTCAAATCTTAAAGGGTGTTTTGATAATTATACTAAACTTCAGGGTGTGTAAAGGCAATTGTCCCTAAAATTAATGATACCTACCCGTAGTAAATGATAGTAGTTATATGTGAACTTGCTAGTCGCTAGAGAATATTGACCACTTGTTTGACTTTCTAAACTTATAATAGAAAAGGAAATATGCACTATAAGAAGTTAAGCAATTGTGAAAGTTGAAAGTTAACAATAATAAGAAATAATAATGGTGGAAAGTAATTTACTGTACATTTACTCTGATAATGATACGTAATCTTAAAGGGGTTGTGAAAAATTCACCATGACATACAGTTCGTAGTGGATATTTCAATATTAGTATATGTTTAGCAAAAGATGTTTTACCCTATTAATTTTGAGTCATTGACTATCGTGCTTATCACAACTGTTAAGTTTGATCATTGCACCAAACTTCAACGATTGTAAAGGTAATAGTCCATAAAATTAATGATACCTACCAGTGGCAAGTACTAGTAGTTATATGTGAACTTGCTAGTCCCTAGAGAATATTGACCATTTTGTAAGACCCTATAAACTTACAATAGAGAAGGAAATACTCACTCTGAGAAGTTGAACAATTATTATGATTAAAAGTTAACATTAATAAGAAATAACAATGGTGGAAAGTAATTTTACTGCACTTTTCCTACGGCAATAATGCGTAGTTTTAAACGGTTTGTGGAAATTTTTTTTTTTGAAGGATATTTGTGAAAAATTCATTATAACATATTGTCTCATGGATGTTTTAATCTAGATATATGTATCGGCAAATGATGTTTTACCTCATTAATTTTGAGTCATTAACTACCATACCCACCACAAGTACTAATTTTAGGTCATTATATTGACTATTAATTCTATCATGAAAACTATTTTTCGGTTATCAAAATTTAGTTATTTTATAGTAATGGCCTATAACATATTTGAGAATAGTCACATGAAAAATAACTTCTTTTATACAGCTTTACATAATTATTCTTGAAATTAGTATTGCGATCAAATAATTAATTCAAGTGCAACGATAATTTCTTAAGGCCAAAAAAACAAAAAAAAAAAAATCTACCTATTTTTTTAAGCAAATAAAAGCTTATTTTTCAATGTTCGAAAAATAAAATAATAAAATTTCACTCCCAAACACGAGGGAATGTTCCAGAATTGTGTACTTTAAGCCACAAGAAGCTCATTAAAAAATATGCTAAATTTTACATTAAATTAACACCACGCGATGGGTTATATTTTTCGAAAGTCTTCAACGGGTACATGATATGTATGTCTATATATATAATAAAAACAATAATATTGAGGAATGAAGTCAATATAAAGTACCGTTCATATGTTGTTTTTGAACTTAGGTAATTAAATAATTAATTAAATAAATCAAATTAAAAAAGATAGAATCGAGTGGACTAATAACGCTCAATGATGCTAAAGAAGTACATATAACTTCAATAATTTTTATATATTGTATTGTTTTCACACTAATAAAGTGAATTTAGGTCTGCATGAATTTCCTTCACATGAATATATACATTCTTGTTTAAATATATATCCTTTTAATAGTAGTATATCGAGAAAGTCTACAACTACTAGGATATATTTTGACCTGAAATCAAAGAACGTAGTTAAGGCCATTAGGAGAATACTCGACAAAAAACCCTCTAATATTTAAGTTAGTAAGAGTAAAACCAGTCGAACAACTTAAGGCTAAAATATTTTACATGCACGTATAGTAATCTTACTTTAATTTGTGATACTTACAACATGGAGTTGATATGACTCAATAATATCAAATCCAGTTCGCAATATATAATTTTTGTAACAAAATTCTTTATAAGATCGAAATCAAATGAAGTATTTCGATAAAAACAGATATCAACCAAGTCGTGTAGAAAAAGCGCAAATTTTGAAAAGTTTGGGAGTGCTCTTAGACTAGAGTAAAAGGGTGATCCTTCCAGCCTACTTTGTCTAAATCACACCACATGGATTACAACTTTAAAAATCAAATGTGGTCGGAATGTTGAATAGGATTTCCACGATTTTTAGTTCATCAAAAAGAAAAGAAAAATGATTTTCATGATTTTTGTAAGACGTATGGAAAAATTGGAGCCGTCAGAATTTTCATGCGACTTTTATTTATTATTAAATAGGAATAATTACATCTGCGCCCCTAAAATTTGATATAATTATCAAAATATTATTTGAAATTTGGGAGATTAGTTTTGCACTCTCTATTACTTTAGTTGATAAATAATCACAATTATACACTTCTGAAATTTCTAAAATATTATAAGTAAATTTCCTATATAAAGAAGCAAAGAATGTAATTGTAATTACGTGTTATGCTGAGCTAAAAATAGGGAGCAAATGATAATTATTTTAGTGCAGGAGTATTTTTGGTATAATTATCTCAGGGGCATAGAGGTAATTGTTCCTATTATATGTGGGGGCGCGTGGGGGCCTCATTTCGCCGAAGTGCAGGTGATAGCCTACAAATTGTACCTGATTTATATAGCACTGGCTTCACTCTCACTTAAAACGTGTATAATTTACAATAAAGAAAACAAGTTTTTCTTAGATTAAAAGCTATATAAATTATTTATATTATATCTTATAGTACACATAAAGGACCAATCTTCATTATAGTGTATCTCTGTTTAATTATATTAAAGATATAAATAATTATCATAATTTAATTATTAGATATATATATAAATTAGTGTGAATTATATTTCGTATATGTGAATTATTATTTGATTATTTTATACATAGAAATTGAGTATGCGCTATTGATACTAACTTATATATAAAGCATTAGACATCTTTGGATATGTTTTTAATTGATATTACTGAAATACCTTTAGTAAATTTCATAATTTCAATTTTATATGAATCATTATATAACTCTCAATCCATTATTGTAATTTTATATATTTTCATGTATTTTAAAGAATCAAATAAACATATTGAAATTATTAAAAAGAATATAATTTCATAAAATCAATAACTATTTTTTTATATTACACTATAAAACTTTGAGCCAAATTACAAGTTATATGTTAACGTATAAGGTTCTGAATGTTATTATTATTCGAGAACTGATTTTATTTTCAAAGCCAAAACTAAGTATATATTTTCAAATATAAACTTTTTTAAAAATATTATTAAAATTTCTTTTCATTTCAAATTACGATATCATGAACCAAAAGCATATACACCTCTAATCATTATTTCAATACATATTAATTATTATACAACTATAAAAATAATGCATGACAACATAATGAACAACTTGACGTGACACTGCTAATTAAATAAAATTTTATACAAAAATATTTATAATAAAAGTTATTTGTCTTCTAAAATAAAATCAAATATAATTTTATTTCACTATGTTTTCTAATCCCAACATTGAAAGAATTTAAAGTAGTTTCTCAAAATATTCATTGTCGGCATTTTCCGTGCACGGAGGGGGAAAAAAGAAGAAGAAGAAAGAAAATGAGGTTAGACTACAATGTGTGGCAAGTATTTGGTTTTGTTCCATTGTACCATATTGTGCTACGCTTTTCGTTTGCAAGACTTTTCAACTTTATTTATATCTTCTTTTTGGAAAATGGAAAATGGAAACATAATATAAAAAAAAAAAAATACAATTTTTTTTCTAAATTTTCATGAGTCATTGTAGTGGCATTAATTAGCAAATAGAATGACCACCGTCCAAAGACTAATAATAGTGTAGTAGCGTCTACTGTGCACTCGACGCGTGTGTAAAAAATAATAAATATATATTTCATATATATGGTAAAATATAATGCAGATCTGATTTGTGTGTATTTAATAATTATAATATGATCAATATATTTAATATAAATATACACATAAATTAATATCAGATAAATTAGTGAATTAGTAATTTTTAAGCGTTGTTGTGAGCGGCTATTAAGGTATGAATTAATTAAGGGATATCTTAAGTACAACACATGAAAACATACAATTAGAAAAACTATTTATGATCGTCACACTTTATGGATAATTATGAGTAAATTTCTAACTAAAGCTCAAAGACTCTTTGATATTTTTCTGTGTGCGCGTGCGTGAATTCATTAATAGAGTCTTGGTAGATTAAATTAAAAATGTAGAAAAAGAAAGGACGAAGTAAATGAGTGGCCCATTAGTTTAACAAATGGTCTTCGGCTTATGAATTTGGACATCTTTTTTCATGTAAAGTTAGTGTTGGAATTCTTAATGTATGATCATGAGAATGCTTCACTTCTCAAAGTATTTGGTTGAGAATTGAAAAGAGACAAAGTTTCAACATAAAATTTTATGATGGTGGACATTGGAAAATGTTAAAGTTTTTGGGAATTTAAAATATAGAAATGCGCCTAACCATTTTTTTTTTTTTTTTTGTTGAGACTTCAGAGGATTAAAGAACTTATAGAACAGAGAAAGTACTAGCAGTGACGACAACACGAAGCAAAGGTGCATTAGCATTGTACGTGCACATTGCACTTGAAGTCACATTGTCGCGAGGAGTTCTCACCCTTAGCCTTGAGTTTTTTATTGAATCGAATTTATTTAAATTCGAGTTGGAATTATATGTAAATTCTTAATTATTGGAACTAATTAATAAGGGTTAGTTACATTTAACTACTATTTGAGATTATGAAATTATCAAGTACTACCCCTATGGTTTGAAAATTACAAATTAGTCCCCATAAATTTATAAAATTATCAAATCATCTATTTCATTAGGTTTTTTGACAAAAAACTGATGACGTTCTCCAATTTTCGTCTCTAAAATCACAATGGCCAAATACAGAAATATAATGGGTAGTTAGTGCATTGGAAAAATGGGAGGATATCAGTAGTTTTCAATAAAAAAATCTAATGAAATGAATGATTTAGTAATTTCGTAAACTTATGGGGGTTAATTTGTAATTTTTAAACCATGAGGGTAGTGATTGGTAGTTTCACAATCTTAGAGGATAGTGAAATGTAATTAACCCAATTAATAAAGCTAATTAGATGCCAAGCGATGGCTTATAGTTTTTGAAAGTCTTCGATAAAGATATGACATGTATGTCTAGATATATAATAATACCTAGGAATCAAGTCAACAAAAAGCACTTTTCATATTTTTTTTTTAACTTAATTATCTAATTAAATTATTAAAAAAAAATCAAATTGGATCAGATAGAATCGAGTAGAGATCAATGGTGCTCGATTACGCTAAAGTGGTATTAGGTTGTGAGTAATTATTAGAGTGAGTCAATAAGAAAAGGACTTCCAACACAATGATAGGAAGAGACAAAGGACTTTCAACATAATACATGAAAAAGTACCATTCCAATAACTACCTAGATGTCTGGGACTTTATTTATAGCATAGATAGTATTTTATAGGGTTAATTACATTTAATTATCCTCTGAGATTGGGAAATTACCAATTATTATCCTCGTAATTTGAAAATTACAAATTAATCCCCATAAGTTTGTGAAATTACAAACTAATCCATTATGTTAGCGTTTTTTACGGAAAAAGATGACGTTATCACTTTTTCAAGTAAATTTCCTATTTTGCCCCTAAATGAATGGATGATTTTATAATTTCACAAACTTATAGGGGTTAATTTGTAATTTTCAAACCACGAGAATAGTAGTTGGTAATTTCCTAATCTCAGAGAGCAGCCAAATGTAATTAACCCAAGCTTTCTTTCTAAAATAATTTTTTAAAATAATTTTCTGTAATTATTTACGTAATTTTATTTTAAAGAAATTAAAATTAGTTTTTGTTATTAAATATAATTCATTTAAAAATACTTTTATATTATTTTTGATAAAATAATAATTAGGGCAATTTTCACTAATAGTTGCTAAAATTTTCATTTTTCTCACTTTAGTCCCTCATGTTTTATTTTTAACTTTAGAGTCTCTAAACTAATAAATTTGTATCACATTGGTTCTTTGTCAACTTTTCAACAATTTTTTGCTAAAAAATGACTTAGTCAATATCACCCAAGGAAAAAATTGTCATTTAAGTAAGAAATAAATAAAAGAGAAAATATCTAAATAAGAAGCCCTAAAAATCACCAACATCCTTAGCACCTACGTGAGCATCAACTTTATTTTTAGAAATTATTTTAGAATTATTTCATATAATTATAGAAAATTAATCACATAGAATCATTTCTTCTAATTTTATGAAATAATTCTAAAATAATTTCTAAAAATAAAATTGATGTTCACGTGAGTGCTAAGGATGTTGGTGATTTTTAGGGCTTCTTATTTAGATATTTTCTCTTTTATTTATTTCTTACTTAAATGACAATTTTTTCCTTGGGTGATGCTGAGGTAAGTCATTTTTCAGCTAAAAGTTGACAAAGAACCAACGTAATACAAATTTATTAGTTTAGAGACCCTAAAATAAAAAATAAAACATAAGAGATTAAAGTGAGAAAAATGAAAATTTTAGCGACTATCAGTGAAAATTGCCCTAATTATTATTTTATAAAAAATAATATAAAAGTATTTTTAAATGAATTATATTTAATAACAAAAACTAATTTTAATTTCTTTAAAATAAAATTACGTAAATAATTACAGAAAATTATTTTAAAAAATTATTTTAGAAAGAAAGCTTGGGTTAATTACATTTAACTATATTCTGAGATTAGGAAATTACTAACTACTACTCTTGTGGTTTGAAAATTACAAATTAATCCCCATAAGTTTGTGAAATTATAAAATCGTCCATTCTGTTAGGATTTTTAACGGAAAAAGGTGATGTCATCACTTTTTCAAGTAAATTTTTCATTTTGCCCCTAAAGGAATGGACGAGTTTGTAATTTCACAAACTTATGGCGGTTAATTTGTAATTTTCAAACTACGAGGGTAGTAGTTGGTAATTTCTTAATCTCAGAGGGTAGTTAAATGTAATTAACCCTATTTTATATACATACCACCCCCCTCCCCACACACACAGAGCATCAATTCACATGTGCTATATTTTTGTATTATTATAATGTATTAATATACAAGTCATAATTTTAAATATTGGATACATACAGATCGATTTACATTTTATTATATATGAATTATAATCTGATTATTTGATACAGACAATGAGTATATGCACTAGACTTCTTTTTCTTTTTCTTTTTTTTTTTGATAAACTAGAAATTCATTGAGGCGCTGCGGCGCAAATTTAGAGTCTAGTGCAAAAGGGGGGGAGCCACCATCACAAAAAACAGATGTTGGAAGCTCAAATACAAGTACAACGTTGGAGAAAGACACCCCTTCGACCCATTTAGCTAATCTATAGGCCGCAAAATTACCATTTCTAGAAAGAAAACAGAATTTTCACTTAGGCCAATTAGCACAGAATCTTTTGATTTTGTGAATAATCGGATCAGCTTCCCATTCCAAACAGCCACATCTTGAGTTCACCATGGCGATAACATTAAGGCAGTCACTTTCGAATATAGCAGCTTCAACTCCAATACGATTGATCCACTCGGTAGCATCCACAAGAGCACCATTACAAACAAATTTTTTTGTTTCTGCACCAATAACAGAACCGTTGGCATTACGGATTATGGCGGCACCAAAGGAAGTGCCATTACAGAAGGAAGCATCCACATTAACTTTAATGAAGCCTTTTTTCGGTTTTGTCCATTTAGCCGCTGGGTTACCAAATGGGCCAGCTATTTTTTTCAAAGATTGGGCAAGCATGTGTTCATGAAAGGACTTATAGATGGCCTTGAACGTGATATCAGGATCCGAATCGATATTATCATGCACTTTCCTGTTTCAAGCTCTCCAAACGTGTTCAAAAGTAGCTGCTGCAAAAATGATGAAAGCCCTCCTTATTTCCTTCATGGGAAAGAAATCATTCCTAGAATCAATCAACATGGAAAACCAATTAGAAAAAGACCAATCACGAAAAGCATCTAACTGAAAATTTCAAGGCGAACAAAACCAAATAGCTCTAGAAAACTGACAATGTCTAAAAACATGTTCAACATTTTCAGTTTCAGGTCCACAAAGGGGGCAAAGGACTTCCCTTAAAGTCATCACATGATTGATCCTTGATTTGGTTGGGACAACGTTGTTCAAAAGTCTCCATAGCAGCATTTTATGACTATTATGGAGCTCAGCGTTCCATAGCTTATTCCATTTGAAAGATCTGTTAGCCTCAAGTTGACCCATGTTGTGTGACACCCAAGAGTTTTCTTAACGTAAAAATTTTAAAATTTGCCAATTTTGGGAATTCAAAACAAATTCAAAAAAACGAGCAATGTCTTAATTTCAAATTCACTTATCACGTGTCCAAACATATTTTCTCGATTGGGCCTCAACATTCATAAAAAATTTTGACCCAAATAGACCTAATTTGATTTAAATGAAAGCCCAACCATTTCCCAACTTTTAGTCCATGTGTGTGTATATATATATATACATCAAATAAGCCAAAAATTTATATCTATACATTAGATATTTATGCTCCTAAATCTGAAAATGGGTGATTAAGCATGCTAAGTCATGCTTTTGGAGGAAAAAAACAAAATTTTGGAGGACAACTCACCCTTTAATTATAGCAAAGTTGTGACTAAGTTTACTTTTCCCTCAATAAAAGGAATTTGAGTCTTGAAACTTCCTCCACACTCTCCAAAAATATGAAAAATTAATCCCAACACTCCTTTCCTCTCTCAACTCTCGGTTCTCTCTCTCTTTCACCCTACACACACTCATACTTTTAACCATAACTTGAAGAAAACTAAGGAAAACCTAAGGGGTCACTGTACCACTTGGTAAGTTAGGCTCAAGTCTTGATTGGTATGGCTTAGACATAGAAAAAATAGAGTTTAATATTGATATATGTGCTTGGTTAGGTATTGAAACGAAGGTGAAATCGGAGCTTGAAACTCAACGTCCATTTAATCGATCTTAGGACTACGGTAAGATTTATGGTTTTCGCTCCCTTATTCTTGATTCCATGTTCCGTTTATGTTTCATGCGATATTCAATTTTCGAGCTTAAAAGTATATTGTTGATGTCGATATCTTTGTGTGTTGTGAACTCCATTGCCGTAAATATTGTTATCTTGATATATATATGTGCTCAACCCTTGATATGAACATCTTGAGCCCCT
>JACFYI010002027.1:193717-213070 GCA_014898755.1 Handroanthus guayacan
CCCGGCGCCCCCCAGCGTCCAAGCTGCCGGGTGGATGGTAAATAAATCAAATTTAATAATTTATATTTTTGAAATATTTTGAAAGCTGGATGAACTCTGAAAAACGTATAAATAATTACCTAACAAATATATCTAACAATAATAAATGCTACTTTGTTTTGTTTTTTGTTTTTTGTTTTTTCATCAAATGAATGTTTTAAGTAATTTTCTTGAATTTATTTTGGATTAATAATATTAAGGGTAGGAATTCTTTAATATATAATTTTGTGGATGATGCACTTCAATAGCATTTCTTTTGAAATATTTAGTGGGATGTGGTGCTTCAAATAATATTTTGAGTTGATTTGAATCGAGCTTAAAATAATATCCACTGAGTAAACGTAGTTAGGCACCGTCGAATACTGAAAATCTCACGAGTCCGCCTAAAAAAGATTCTACGGTCTAAATTTTATTATGTCGACTGTACTTGTTCTGACGCGTGACAAACTCTATAATTAATCATTGACTACATATGATCAAGTCGTGACAATCTTTAACTACAAAATATCTTTCATTCTCTCCTCCTCTTTACGATTAAATAGACCAAGACTTTGCAAGATTTTTGATGGGCCAACCCCAAGTGAACCCTAAAACTTTTTAGGTTTTAGGTAACCTTGGTCTAGTCGACCTAAATTTTGTCGAAATGATTTCTCTCGAACTCAAATCAGAACCACAATTTTCTTGATTATGTAGGTGAAGAAAATAATTAATTAGTTCTACTTTTAGTAGAAAATTTAAAGGAAACATTATACATATATAATTATGACAAGATTATTTTGACATATGTATCTTTTTCAAAATTTCCATAATTCATAAATAAAATTTGAATAGACCAACTATATAATTTTTTGTTTTAAATAAAAAATTTGAGAGGAGTTTGAATCTTGACCACCTTGTAAGGGAGGAATTTTAAGAAGAGGTTGATGTCATTTTAAATTTTAACAAATAATAATAATAATTAATAAATATATAATTGAAAAACCAAATCAAATTTTAATAATTAATAATTATTAGTAATAAAGTACAAAAAATTATAAATGTCATAATTATGAAATTTATAACTTTGACACTTGAACTCGTCTTTGAAAACCAATACAATTCAATTCTCTATTCACTTTTATTAGTTTTAATAATAAAAAACCAACCTATCCAAACCAAGGTCAAACAAATTTTAAAATTACAATATGGTTGACAATGTAATTTAGCAAAACCTCAAGGGTAAATTGTCTAAACTCTCTCTATATAAACCTCGATTAATCCATTTTGAGCCACTTGGTTTGGATTCAACTGCCTTCTCTTCTTCCCTTTTCCATCTGAACCTCCAAATCTCTTCTAACTTTTTAATTTAAATTTCCTTCTAAATATGATGCAAATCGGCTCAACCCTTCCGGCCCATAATCTTCATGTTTTTCAGGCAAGACGGGCCGGTTTTCAGTGCTCCGGTTCACCCCTCAACCCGCTCAACCGGGTTTCTTCACGAAAATCAGAAAGCTTATCTACTGAAAGCACAAAAAAACACCTCTCCAACCTCGAAAAGCTGCTGCAAAAACAGTCCCAACCGAACCCGCCCGACCCTGAACCGGCAAGAATAGAACCGAAAAGCAATGGAGAAGCCAGGGCTAGATCAGGCATTTTGCAAGGCTTGAACTTAGCCAGATTCTGGCCAGAAATGAAGGCAGCGGAGGAAATGTCGCCGCGGCATTTGAACCGGCTCCAGCGGCTTCTCTCCATGTCGGCGGAGCGTTCTCCCCGGAATACTCTCGGCAGCAAGTGGCGCGAGTATCACGGAAGCAACGACTGGGCCGGTTTACTCGACCCGCTCGACGAGAATCTCCGCCGTGAAGTCGTCCGGTACGGGGAGTTTATTCAGGCGGCTTACCATTGTTTCCACTCAAACCCATCCACCACAACAGAGGAGTCCCAATACCCCCGACACGTGGCGCTCCCGGATAGATCCTACCGGGTCACGAAAAGCCTTTACGCAACGGCCTCAATCGGGTTACCCAAATGGGTCGATGACGTAGCTCCGGATCTGGGGTGGATGACCCAGCGGTCGAGTTGGGCCGGGTACGTCGCCGTATGCGATGACCGGAGAGAAATCCAACGGATGGGAAGGAGAGACATCGTCATCGCTCTACGAGGAACCGCCACGTGTCTTGAATGGGCCGAGAATGTAAGAGATTTACTTGTCCCAATCTCCGACGAAAACCAAGAACAAGCCAAAGTAGAATGCGGGTTTTTGAGTTTATTCAAAACGCGTGGAGCTCACGTGCCGAGCCTCGCGGAGTCAGTAGTTGATGAAGTTAAAAGACTATTAGAAAAATACAAAGGGGAAACCCTGAGCATAACTATAACAGGACATAGTCTCGGTGCAGCTTTAGCCTTACTCGTTGCCGACGAAATAAGCATTTGTTCACCGGAAACACCGCCGGTGGCAGTTTTCTCCTTTGGCGGGCCGCGCGTGGGAAACAGAAGCTTCGCAAACCGGTTAAATTCAAACAGTGTGAAGGTTTTACGAATCGTGAATAACCAGGATGTAATAACGCGTGTTCCGGGGATGTTTGTGAGTGAAGAACTCGATAAGAAGCTAAGAGAAACGAGAGTCGGCGGCCCGTTGCTAAACACCCTGGATAATAAAATGCCGTGGGCTTATGCACATGTCGGGACTGAACTCAGAGTGGACACGAAAATGTCGCCCTTCTTGAAACCTGACGCCGATGTCGCATGTTGTCATGATTTGGAGGCGTATTTGCATCTGGTTGATGGGTTTTTGGCATCGAATTGTCCGTTTAGAGCAAATGCTAAGAGAAGTTTGTGGAAGTTGGTTAATGAACAAAGGTCTAACATAAAGAGATTGTATACGAGCAAGGCTAAGGCTTTGAGTTTGAAGAAACTTGAGAGGGATTTGTCTATGTCTATGTCAACATGTTTGCCAAGTCCATCATGATAAAGAAAAATGGTGGAAGAGGCTTATATTATGGGTCATATGATAATGTAAATTTGAAATAATATATGCCTTGAATTTGAATGTAATTATGGTGCCTTTGCAATCTTGCAATTGTCTTTGCGGTCACATTGGAGCACTGGCGTAGACAGAAAATTTTTTACCGGGTCATTAATTAGATGGAAGTGCCTTTAAAATTCATATCAATAAGAATAAAATTAAAAACTATTAAAACATAAGAAATTGTAAGTTCATTAAGTAAAATTAAAACAAATTCAATAGAAGTGGAGGGCAGATGATTTATATTTGGGATCTTATTATTATTAAGAAATACGCTCGTTGTTGGACCCTCTCCCATTATAGGATTGGGAATTTTTTCTTTTTTTTGAGTAGGGTTATTTTTTTGCCAAGTCCATCTTGATAAAGAAAAATGGTGGAAGAGGCTTATATTATGTGTCATATGACAATGTAAATTTGAAATAATATATGCCTTGAATTTGAGTGTAATTATGGCGCCTTTGCAATCTTACAATTGTCTTTGCGGTCACTTTGATTATTGGCGTAGTCAAAATTTTTTTTTACCGGGTCATTAATTAGGTGGAAGTGCCTTTAAAATTTATATTAATAAGAATAAAATTAAAAACTATTAAAACATAATAAATTGTAAGTTCATTAAGTAAAACTAAAACAAATTCATAGAGGTGGAGGGTAGTTGCTTATATTTGGGTTTTATTATTATCAAAAGAATACAATTATTGTTGGACCTTGCCCTCATTATAGGATTTTTAACATTTTCTAAGTGGGATTATTTAGTAGAAAAAATCAATAACTTGTAAATTTTTAAACATATATTAAATAGTTTATGGGACTTCAGTGGGTTCACTAGACCCATAAATAACAAGGTGTCCCCACTACTGTATTGGATCTTTTATTTTAATTTGTGTTTTATCTCTTATTTAGTTCCGCAAATGTGTGCAAATGGAAAGATTTGATATACACGACATGTATTTAAAACAAGAAATAACTAAGCTCGAAGTAGTGTGTAACACGAATTTCTTATATGCAAAATTGAATTCGAAGACAAGAAAAAATATACAAATAAAAATTGAACAACTTTTGTAAAAGTTGAGGAAATTTCTATCTGGTCCAACCCCCACTTTCTTTTTCTTTTTCGCTTTTCCCTCCAATAACTTTAAATCTTGATTTGGATTTGAGATTTGAAGTAATGCCTTGAACTTTCTTGGATGTTGAATCCTCCTCTTGTAACGTTATTCGAAACGTTTTGCACCATTATCTCAAATCAAACATTGAATTTTGCTAAACTTCGAAAAGAATGCCTTGACTTTTGCTTGGTATGCCGAAGAACACGCTGAATTTGATTGAGAGAATTTTTGGAACCTCCTCCAACTTCTCTGTTGCTTGAATTATTTGTGTTGTGATTTTTGTTGTGTTGTGCATGTGGTGTCTTTGGTTTTAAAGAAGACCTCTATATAGAATCGTAGGGTAAGAAGTCTCTATACAATTATTTGATGAGGTGGCGCAATTTGATTGGCCCTTCATGATTTGATTGGTATTTATTTTCTTAATCGCAAGATGTGATTTGGGTTACTAAAAATACCATAATTTAGTTTACTTCATTTTACAGGATTTGAGTTTTGTGTAATTTGATTGGTATTTATTTTCTTAATCGCAAAGATATGATCAGGGTTACTAAAATACCTTTGAGTTTTTCATTCTTTTTACAAGATTTTATTCTGACAAGATTTGATTTGGACTTAACAATTGGCATTATTTGATCAACAATCGGAATATATCAAAATATCAATTATTAATTAAATTTCCAATATATAAATAGAAAATATAAATTATTTTTCACACGTGTCGCCATTTGATTAGGAGCAAATTTAATGTTTCTACACCATGTTCAAACTTTGCTCGTTTGGCTTTCATATGAAGTATTATATGCCTTGAATTTGAACATAATTATGGTGTCTTTGCGATCTTGTGATTGTTTTTGGATTAGGATTCTCTGTTCAATTCATGTTTTTCTCATACTTTATTACATGGATTAATATCACGTATATTAAATATTTTTTACTGGAAATATAGAATTGTGAATAAAATGCATTTGGTGTCCACCTAAAATAGAAGTCAATAGGAAATAAAACATGAATTAAAATAGAGGATTCAAAATGTTGTTTAGTGACACAATATGGAACACTTTAGATCTTCTATTCCAATTCATGTTCCATATCTTATTTCATGCATGAATGCATGACAAATGTATAACACTTATAAACCTTGCGTGCTTGTAAGAAAATATTTAATGCCTGGGAAATCAAATGCCATTTTGAAATACAGAATGCTAACAGATATATAACGTTCATAATCTTACATTTCTATAAAAAAATATGTATAAGACACTTAATATGTATTTAAGATACGGAATAAGAGATGAAATATCATTCGAAAGAAACAGAACCTAATGTGGAGCAAGGACTTGCCACTAGTAATTGCGCATGGTTTTTCCTTTTAAAGTATAGTTTTCATGATAGAGCATTTTGCCATTAGAAGTGTAGTGTCATGTTATCATGCGTGTTGGGATGGTGAGGTGTGGCGGCTTTAATTCCACAGGTGTTGTTGGTGCTCCAAAAAAAGTGAAGAAAGGTAGTGCTTGCACGATTGTTTGCAATTCACGATTGCTTGCAATTTCAAACATATAGTTTAATTTAGAGTGTGGTCGGAATATTTCTCCTAAGTGAATAAGAGAAACCCACACATTTTTTCTTTTACTGTAATGATTCCCAAAATATTCTATGATAATATGAATATTATCACTAATAATATGTATTAAGTGATATATCTTTTGTTTATCATTAATTATACTTTTTAGGTGACAATGATTTTTGGTTTTTTTTTTTTTGTTTTTCTTTTCCATAACATAAATTAATAGGAAAATTAGTGTTTGAAATTGTCACTAATTGTCAATAATCACAATTTTTAGGCACGAGCTTTTTCATTATTAAGCTTCTTAACAGCATCATTCTGACGAAATAAATTTCTTTTGTCACTTTTGTATAAATTTAGTAACAAATTTCACGTTACCATTTGATGTTTCGTCACTAACTTTTCCTTTTCCTGTGACGTGGTTAAACAATTTCTGTTGTGTGTGTGTATATATATATATATATATTATAATTACAATTAAAAAATGAATGAAAAATATAATCTCCAGATTGAGGCATGAATGTCATACCATTTTTTGAAGCAATTTGACCCATTATTTATAGTAGAACTTCTCGCTGATCAAATACTAGTACACTGGACTTATTCACTTCAAGATATAATAAGACGACATGTCATATAACTCAACAAATTCTGAACAAAGTGAGTCCAAATTTTCTCTACAAAACACCCCCATCAATTAGTTAAAAAATTCTCTTCATGTGTATATGTTCTAGGAGTCTTAATTACTTTTGAGAGTCATCATAAGAGGAAATCACTTTTTATGTACATGCGCAGAAGACCTCCATGACGTACATATGGAGTAGTGGACGAGTTACATCAGAACTTGGAGTAACGAATAATAAGTTTAGGAGTTAGATAGAACATGGAGTAGTGGATACATGGAAATGGAATGACAAGTAGACATGCAATGGGGTTGGTATATACCATAAGAATCAATAAAAAGGGAAAAAAATTAAATAAAAAAAGAGCGCATTTTCCGTACACTAATGTCACCAACCCAACCATATCGTCACCACTTATCCCTTTCTCATATCAGTAGAGGTAATAAAGGGTGTTTGGCATTACTTCTACTTTGAAAAGAAGTAATTTTCATATAGAAAAATTGAAAAATTAGTTCTAAAAGTGAGTAGTAAAAGTTGAGAGTTTTTGTAATTAAAAGCTAAAATATACTGAAAAGTTACTAGTAATGTTTGTAAAAAAAGTAATTTTCTATATATTTAATTATATTTTTAAATTTTAAATTATAAAAATGAGGGTAATAAATTATTTTTATAAATTTTTAACCGAAAAGTATAAGTCAGAATTTAAAAGCACCTCATGCAAAAACAGAAGTTATTTTACCAAACACTCTGAGAATCATTTTACAATAGCTAGAAGTTAAAAGTTACTCCCAAAAGCAATGTCAAACACCCTCTAACAATAAAAAATTTAATTTTCCTATTAAAATACTCTATACACCTCTAATCATTTTTAAATAAGAACAAAGTGGGTATGTCAATTAAAGAGAGACTATACGCATAATAAAAATGTGCTCAGAATTGAATCTCTACTTTGTAAAGCAAAACCTTTACTCTACAGTTGTAGGGGCATGTGTACTTGAACTATGATTGTTTAAGGAAAATAAGTATTACTGCCTACACATAATAACCGATGCTGACAATTTTTCATTAAGATTTAATAAACTCAAACTCTTCAAATCATTACTGGATAAACACACTCACATCACATGATTAAATGAGATTGATCCAACAGCATTATCTAAAGGAATTTGTAAGTCATCATTAGAGTACCCTTCTCAATCCCCAACATCAAGAGGCTTTAGACCCTCTGCATTGCTCTCCCAGATGCAATTTGAAGGCTTGAAGAGACACTTGAGTGCATGATGGGGATAACTTCCATAGTGTTAAGAGTTATATAAGCGATGTTTGAAGGGTTTGTAGGTAAAGATTCTTGAATGTCGGGAAATTTCCTATTTATGCCACCACACTTTAGACATGTGCCATGTGCACATTCACTGGGTAAGATCTCCTTCGGAGACATAGATTTGGAAGTTGAAAGCTGGTGCATGTATTATAATGATAGTTTGGTGATTTTCTGCATCACTTTTAACTTTTGGATTAAGAAAATCTTGATTGACAGTGGAAGCTCGACGCATTAAATTCTATGATGCGTTCTTGTAGTTGTGGGTGGAAATTTTGCTACCCCAAAATGTTAGCACCCCTTTGTTGGTTTCTATGGGAAAACGGTGGAAGGCTCTAGGGAAATTCTATGCCTCCAACCCCTGTCATCCTTGGGAACGTCTCTCTTAAAAGTCACCAAAGCGGTTGGGCATCAAGACTCCCTTCACTTATTATATTGGGGTCGGCCAACATTGGAGATCTTTTGAGCAATAACATCAATATATCAGATAAAAGATGAAGTTCTCCAACTCTAGCAAATGAATGTAGTGAAGTAGCCTGAGATTAAAGAATGACGAGGGAGGCTATGCTAATTAAACTCTGAGGATAGGCGGAGATAAATATCCCATCGAGCGATGACCAGGGAGAGCAAGTAGCAATCTACGAAAATGCATTTGACAGCTTCGACTTAGAGCCAACTCATCTAGAACAAGAAGAGTCGAGAAATAAGAATGAAAATAATGGAAGAGCTTGAGATCGTAAAGTGGTCCCTCCCTAGCAATCGTTTATTAGTTGTAATTACTTTGGGAAGTCATCATAAGAGGAAATGACTTTTATTTTATATATATGCGTAAAAGACCTCCATAACATAAATATGGAGTAGTGGACGAGTTACATCAGAACTTGGAGTAATGAATAGTAAGTTTAGGAGTTACGTAGAACATGGAGTAGTGGATACATGGAAATGGAATAAGCAATAGACATGCAATAGCCAATAGCCTATAGGGTTGGTATATATCATAAGAATCGATAAAAAGGGGGAAAAAAAAAGAATGAAAAAAGAGCGCATTTTGTGTACACTAATGCCACTAACCCAACCATATTGTTACCACTTACCCCTTTTTGATATTGAGGTAATAAGTAAGACAATGAAAAATTTAATTTTACTATTAAAATACTCTATACACCTCTAATCATTTTAATATAAGAACAATGAGGGTTTGTCAATTAAAAAGACACTATATGCATAATAAAGGCATGCTCTGAATTGAACTTGTAATTAGTAAAGCAAAATCTTTGCTTTAGGGTCAGTACGGACATATATAGCCGAACTATATATGATTGTTTAGCAAAAATAAGTTTACTACCCATACATAATAACCGACGTGTTGGTATAAACTTTAATGGTCGGAACACTACCACCTTGTTCTATCTAGATTTATTAGTGTTTTTAAGAAAAAAAGTCAATTTTCATAGGAAAGAAGCCTACTTCCATGCACACTCGCATAGATGAAATTAATCAATAGGGTGTTCTCGTAACTTTGCACCATACTCACAATTTTTCATTAAGAGTTAATAAACTCAACCGCCTCAAATCATTACAGGAAAAATACACTCACATCATATGAATAAATGAGATTGATCCATCATTAGAGTAGCCTTCTCAATCCCCAACATCAAGAGATTTTAGACCCTCTACATTGCTCCACTAAATACAAGTTGGAGGCTTGAAGAGATACTTGAGCGCATGATCGGGATAATTCCATAATGTCAAAGTTATATAAGCAATATCTAAAGCTCTTGTAGGTGAATACTCTCGAATGTTGGGAAATTACCTATTTATGCCACCACACTTTAGACATGTGTCATGTGGACATTCATTGGGTAAGATTTCCTCTAGAGACACATATAGATTTGGAAGCTGACGCATCCATTATAATGATAGTTTTGTGATTTTTGGCAACACTTTTTAACTTTTGGATTAAGAAAATCTTAATTGATAAGTGGAAGCTTGACGCATTAAATTCTACGATGCATTAACCCCTTTGTTGGTTTTTGTGGAAAAATGTTGGAATGCTTTAGGGAAATTCTACGCCCCATATGATCCCCATCATCCTTGGGAACCTCTCCATTATAAGTCACCAAAATAGTAATGTTTCTAGGCATCAAGACTCCTTTATTCCGACATTGAACCTCTTTTGAGCAATAACATCAACATATCACATAAAAAGATGAAGTTCTCCAACGCTAGTGAACGTGGCGAAGTAGCCGGAGATCAAAGAATGAGGAGGGAGGCTATGTTAATTAAACTCTGAGAATAGCCGGAGATAAATGTCCCATTTTGAAAAAGAAGAGTTGAGAAATAAGAATGAAAATAATTGTGGAGCTTGAGATGGTAAAGTGGTCCATCACTACCAATCGTCTATCGTTTCCAGCGAGGCGTGTGCCGTAATTTTATTTTTACAAGATTAAAAATATTTATTTATTTTTTAATAACGATAATTGTTTTTCAATTATTAAATATTTTTGTTGATTTGTTATGTAAAATAACAAGATTGGATGATAAATTTGGAGAAAATAAAGTTAGAAAAAAGATAAATTATAATTGAAGAAAAACAGAATAGCAAAATAAATATTGAAATAATAAAATACTTATAACTACTTTGAAATTATCTTTTAAAATAGAGTTACTTTTTTTCAATCTTATTTTTGTCAATTTATCTAATGATGAACCAAAATAACTATCTAAGCTGCTCTTATTTTATATATAGTATAGATTTTTGAACAGTTGTATTTTCTCATTTTTATATTTTTAAATTTATCTATTTGAAAGAAATAAAATATATTTAAAAATATTATTCTAGTAATATTTTAGATACGATTGGACTGCGTGCATAATTCATAGTTTTCAATGAAAAAACAGATATAGGGGAGCGTTTGGGCTTCCAAACCATTTCTAACTGTATATATTTGGGCCTTTTTGGCCTCTTTTTGTAAGTGCCTGGTTTTTGTTCGACCATTCTCCGGCTTTACATTCTATCCATCAGTTCTAAGCTGCTACTGCTATCTCTTTTCTGGTATTTCTCTCTTTCTGAACCTATTTTCTGTTCTTTATTTTGCCTTATATTTTGTGGGTCTCGATTTATTCGTAGCTTGTTACCTTGATTACTGATTATATATCAAAATTGGGACATATTAAGCAAATTTATGAATTTCACAATTTTAATTTTCCAAAATATGGTTTTATCTGTTATTTCTTCTGTTGGTTGTGAATTTCAGTTCGAATTTTCATGGGTTTTACCTCCAAAGTAATAATTTCAAGTTGATCATTGATACTGTGCTTACAGCAGGGGAAGAGGGGAACAAAGTAGCGATGGACCTTCAAACTCCATGTAACGCCTGCATTTTGGTTAACCGGAAACCAGCTGTGCTCAGACAGCCATTTTCGATTTTTCCGGTGAGTCGCCGGAAAACTGTGTCGGAACTTCGAACATCAGTTGCAGTAAAGAGTGAGAGTGGGGCTCAGTCCCCCTCGGCGGTTCCGTCTCACAAAGTTACCGTACATGACCGTCAGCGTGGTGTTATCCATGAATTTCTCGTTCCTGAGGTAATAAACATAATACATTCCTCAATTCTGTAATATTTCGGCTTATTTATTTAGTTTAAAGCTAATTTAGTAATGGAAACTTGTAGGACCAATACATATTGCACACTGCAGAGGATCAGAATATATCTCTACCCTTTGCTTGCAGGCACGGTACTGTTCTATTCTTTACTAATTTTTGCAAAATGATTGTAATGAATCGAATGATCATGGTACTCTTCAAATTTGTTTGAAATTTTATCGAGCACAAAAAATTATGCTTGAAATTTTGTCAAGCATTAAAATTTATATTTGAGATTGGTTTGATTGATAATTAAATCGAGCTTGAATAAATTAAATCAAGTCCAATATGAGTCGAGCTCGACTGCTCGAGTAGTTTGAATTCTCCACGCATGCTTAATTATTTTTAGACTAATTAAGTCGAGCTCGGGACGGGCTTATCTTATTGAATGCAAGGATGAGTTCAAACCCGGTTTGTGATTAATGAATCGAGCTTGAACGAGGCTGTAACGATCTATTTTGAGTAATTTGATTTATTTCGAACCCTAGTAGGTAATTCTGAATATCTGCTATGATATCTTCAAATTCTTTAGAAAGTTAAACCGCTTTACTTTCTTGGGCGTGCTTAATATTACTGAAAACAATGCTTACTTTGAGTGCCGCCTTCCTTTCTTTCTTTTTTTTTTTGCCTTCGGTTAGGTCAAATACTTGAATTTAAAAAATGTAATAATCAAGTTACATAAAATTGCCTAGAGAAAGCCATTAACATTAGATTTTTAGCCCACTAAAGAGAGGTTCTTTTTGAAACTAGATTTTAATATTATCATGTCTTGCTGGTATGATGGCCAAAATAATTTAACTTCTTGCTGTTTATGTTATGTTTCTATCAATTCCCACATTTGTTCTTGCTTGGTTTGTGTAAGGTTCCGGATTATGTGATACTTTTACATTCTTTTAAATTGGTTTGTGATAGTTTTAAACATGAACTCTTGGTACATAGTGTCAATCTTTTACCTTAAATTAGTCCAACGATTTGATAATGATGCTTCATGTTTTCCAACTGGTTTCTCAATTTGCTGTGATTATAATTTTCTAACTTTGACAAATATTATTCCAAATAAGATCACTTAGGATCTAGCGGGTAGTTTCCATAAGAGAGATTTTACGTGAACTTATTCAAAATTTTGATTTCCAAAACTTTTTATGTGTAGAATGTTCTTCGGAGATTTATAGACAAAGTAGTAAGATCTCTACAGGAAAGTTCGAACTTTATTGAAAAAGCAGAAAGCAAATTGCAGAGTTTGGGATCAATCATTTTAAACCATTCTCCTTTTGTTTTTGGCAAATGCCTTTCTTCCCACTATTTCTTACATAAGCAATTTGCAGGAAGTAAACGAAGTCTTTCCTTCCAAACAGCTACAACTAGCTTTAGCATCTTTTTTTTTTTTTTTTTTTTGAGTCGGAAGATGTGTGCTGCCAATAGCTTCATATAAGATCAATAGAAGAACTTGTCAATCGTGCTAGTTTATCAATAGTTATGATCTGCCAATGATTTTTGAACTAGAAAGACAGAGTTACACGTACTCTAGTTAACGCTTTATCTTCAGGCTGTTGCACCAGCTGTGCCGTCCGTGTAAAGTCTGGGCAACTCAGACAGCCAGAAGCACTAGGCATATCTGCTGAATTGAAGTCCAAGGTACGTTTTATACTTCTTGATAGATTAAAGCCACAGTTTTGTCTTGTCCTTTAAAATTGCAATAATGTTTGTAACCATGGTTTTAATGAAGTGGTCGACAAACAATAATTTGGAAACTGTGGAAGAAGTTGGCGCTCCGTAGGCATTGGCTTGTAGATTTGAGCCAGCATACCATCTGAACTACAGGCTGTTTTGCACTGTACCACCTAAACCCCCCCTCAAAAATAAATAAATAAATAAATGAATGAATAAATAAAAATGAAAAAAGTTTTACATTACCATCCAATCTTCGTGAAAATTTGCCAATGCGATCAATGTGCATTTTCTAGAGGGATATTCCACTAGGATCCCTTCACACGCGCCGTTTATGTGCATAATGAGTGTAGAATTGTCATCCTAATCACACTTTACCTTACCACCTAAACAAATCAAAAGATGAACACGTGCGTCATGTATGGAGGAATCTCAGTGGAATATTCCATGGGAAAATGGGCTTAGGTTGCATCGTGCAAGGTTTCATCAAGTTTGTAGGGTAAGTTGAATTTTTTTTTTTCACCCCCCAGTAAAGTGCAAAACGACCCACAGTTTGGATGGTATGGTATCATTTTCTCTAAAGATTATTAAAGAATCCTTTCTGGGCTGGTCAAGTAGTTGTATCAATTGTTCTTACACTCTCATGGACCGAGGAAGTGACACTTATGCATTAAAGCACTCTTTAGACTTAGGTCACTCGTGGTTTACTCTAGTAATTTTAGACTATGGAAGAAATCATGATTTCGATGAATTTACGGGTGATTGTATCATCTCCATAACCTTGTAAACAATATGAAATTTCAAGATGATATATCTGAAGTTATTGAATGGGCTCGTAAATTATGTTGGTAATGCATTTCATCCTTGCAAAATCTGTACTTTCTGATTCTTCCCATTGCAGATTTTGTATTTTCTGATTCTTCTCATTGCATATTATTCCCTCTGAGATGTAGGGATATGCACTTCTATGCGTGGGCTTCCCATCATCCGATTTGGAGGTTGAAACACAGGATGAGGATGAGGTATTAGATTCAAACCTTCCCTTTGAAAGCCCATCTTGTTTTACATATGTTTGCGTTACAGTAGGCAAAAAAAATGGAATATGAGTATTTGCAGCAAGCCGTTTTCTTTAGCCATGGGAGCATGGTTTTTCGTTTGTATGTATGGGTTTCTGGTAATACCAACGTCAAATTTGATTTTCTGAGTCCTATGAGTAAGATAAAAGGAAAAACTCCATTTATTGTTGTCCTCTCTTTCAACTAAATGGTTCACCCCAGAACTTTTCTTTTATATTTGGCACATGAAATTGTAGCTAACGAATATCTTCGATGCACAATTTACTTCGCTTTATGTGGTGCAAGGAGATAACTCAATTAAACCTTTGCAGGTGTATTGGCTTCAGTTTGGAAGATATTTTGCTCGAGGACCTGTCGTATGTCATATTTCTTGATTACTTTGGCATAATATAGCTTTTTTTTAATTGTTTATTATTATTATTATTATTATTATTATTATTATTATTTTATTTCTTACTAGAACCTAAAAGTTGAAAATTAGAATTAATTGTTGGTTTCATGATGGTGATGCATTTTTTTTTCTTTTTTCTTTCTGCCTTTTTTTTCTCTTTTTCTCTCCTTTTATTCTTTCCTGCAGGAAAGAGATGATTATGCATTGGAATTGGCCATGGGAGATGAGTAAGCCATTTTGCCTACTGCTATAATGGTGAGGATTTGTCCAGTGGAACATGTAGTTGTATAATAATCTGTGCATCCTTTTCAGTTATCTTCTTTCAGTAATTTGCACGTTTTTTCCTCTATATGCGTTTTGATATTGCTGTTTCCCGTGATGAATTTTACCACATAAAGTTTTCCTTAGGAATAATTACCTCAAACATCCTTAAAAGTTTGGCTTAATTACAATAACCACCATATCATTTGTTTGCTGACGGAGAACTTAATGGAGGTCAGATGTTATTACACTTAGATCCCCTTAAGAACTTAAGCATGTTAGATTAACAAGAGGCACTTGTAATGTTTTAGTTAATATGTTAAGACTTTTAGGAAGTCTAATTGTGGGGATCTAATTGTAATATTACACAAGCTTTATTAAACTTTATGACAGTGGTCTTTACTGTAATATCTCAAATCACGAGAGGTATTTCTGAAATTATACCGAACCTTAGTCATGTTGAGGTAATTATTCCTTTTCTTTACGAGCGACCTAGCCAAGAAGCACACATTAGGGCACATCTATGATTTTGAATGCAAAGTAAAATCTCAAAGTCCTATCTAGATATGTTAAGCTTTGGATCATTGATATAATGGAATTGCTCTATATGTTTAAGGATTTCAATTGTCCTAACGATATGTAAGATATCTATCGAGCGCTGTTTTCCCGACTACTCTCTTTTGCTTCAAAAGCTCTTTTGTGAACTCCCCCCATGTACAGGGTGCATACTGCATACTTTGTAGGATTAGGTCCTGAGTCCTTGAGCTCAGGAGGGCTCTCTATTATTGCAGTGACTGTAATGAAATAGGCAACCGAGAGACGATTCTTTTCCTGGTTTACAACTGCTCTGTGGTCAACACTCTTTAGCCTTCCATTTGTTCATGCCTGAAAATCATATGTTATTGTTTTCATTGCGAAATAACCATGTAGATAAAGATATAAGCATGTATCTATAATATCATGAAAATCAGAAAGTTGAGATTGGGACTGCATGGGCAATTTGGATTCTTCTGCATGTTATTAAAAACATCTAGTTTTTTTTTTTAATATACTTGGCATGTACCTATTAGATGAAATATTTTATGAAACGCATATTAAAATAGAGGATTCAAATTGCTGTACTGGAGTTCAAGGGATGCAAAAGGCAAGCTCCTTGGTTCCCATTTTGGATTTGTGTAAACTTATAAAACTAAATTTACTCAACCATGACACAAATCAAACAAAATGAAGGTTTTGCTTGGTTTTGTTTTGTGCATAAAATGTTTTCTTCACAAAATATATCCAAACACAAATCAATTTCTCAAAAATGTCCTTCTAAATTACCACTTTCTACCAAATCATATTAAAAATTACATCCTTCATTATTTTTATACATGCATATACCATGTATAAATCTCATAAATGAAATTATATAAAAAAAAATACTATTTAATTGAAACTTCTCCCCACTAATCTTGAAAATAGGTAATTGATTTGCCATTTATAATAGAAATTTTCTTCATGCAAAATATAACCAAATATTAATACACTTTTCAAAACAATTTTCACTGACTACTTATAATATAAATAAATATATATCACAATATTTCCCAATTCCATTTTTAAAACATTATTTTTCAAATACTTCTCCCCAAAATATCACAAAACAAAAACAAACACCTTAAAAAATTTGTATTGATTTCCCACTGCTTTGGGAAAAATATCAAATTTGAAAATTTCGAGTGCACATCTTTCACGGTCAGCAAATGGGTCAAGTCAACTAGCCATTTATATTTTTCAAGTCAAGTCAAGTTTGATATTTGAATATTAAGTTTGAGTTGGACTTGAATCACTACTCAAGCTTAGCTTAGTTTCAACATGCACACAATGAAAAACACACACCCAAGAGTAACAAAACGGGTATACCTCAAGCGTATCGCCAATATTGATGACAAAGGAGTTCAGGATAGGGCGAATTCCCAACCAGTGGCCTTCGTCATCACGAACTTGAAGGCCACCAACTTGGTCTTGAAGCAATCTCCTTAGGGTATGGGGGTCGGAATGGCTCCCGAGTCCATGACATCATTCCGGAAGACGGCATGGAGGATACCTATTAGTTCTGATCATAGTAGTAGCCTCTGTCTTTGAAGTGTCTCGTGAAGAAGTCACTTTCAAGGCCTAAACCATGAGATAGCATGTCCAAGATTGTTGTTCCTGGTTTTTCCAATGCTTTCATGTACCTAATCATAGCATTGCTGTTGTTTCGCAGCATATATATAGATTAACCATCAATGTAGTATATATAGTGTGCACTTATGATTAGAAATGTAATTATGACATCTTAGGAATGTTGAGAAGGTTTTTAGCCGGGATTGGCGTGATTTCTTCTGCTTCAATTTCTATGATCGAATCAAGAGATTGAGTCTTTTGTCTTTTAACATGAATTTGCCCCGTTTTCGGTGCTTACTGTTTTTCAAAATTGTCTGTTTCTAGAGATATTAGCACTAAAGATTTCTAAAAAGGATGAATTTCAAAGCATAGTATTGGATATAAATTCATAATCTTTACAGCAAAAATATGCTGCCGCATACCGAAAGATATGAAATCCATATTCTTTGTAGTATTAATTTACTACTGCATATTGACGGATATGAAATCCACACGATATTCGTATACTAGATTTTAGTCCATGAAGAAAATTGAGAAGACTATTTATAGTTGTTGAAAGGTTGTGTTTGAATGGACACAACTAGTAGAAAATGCATAAACATGTTCATCAGCACCACACAGTCATAAATATTTGAAAAAATGTTTTTACCAGTCACATTTCTCTTTTCCACAAAAAATTGAAGCGACATACTTTGGACATAAGCCTTTCATTCATCCTAAATCGATTTTAAGTAATTAATACATTATTGACATCTACTCACAGTATAATTACAATAACCTAAAGTACTTTCAACATATAAGGTGGATTTAACAGAGTATAACTACGATATGAAAACACACCTACACTAGGAGGTGTTAAGGTAATTTCCTTAGCCACAAAGGGGGTGTAATGGTAATTTTTCAAACCACAATTATCACTTCATTAAGTTTTCTGTTAACTAAACTAACTACAAATAATGTTATTGTGATTTTCAAAACCATAACAAATATGTCTATAGTTATATCAAATCTCAGTCAACGTCCAAGTAACCATCTGTCACAGGGGGTTTGTACTTAGACAAATTTTTCGTCTAAAACTTGTCCACTGGGCGGCCTAGTCATCCCCACAACTAGTCAGCCTTCTCAAGACCACTCGATGGATACTTAGAATTTCTATGAGTTTGAGAGAAGTTAGTACATACAAACGAAATATGTATATAGGCACAATGAATTACGGGAGAAACTCCCAACCTTATATTTTATTTCTCAATTTTAAGTACAAGGGGCCAAGGCCTTCACACAACACTCAAGTTTTCTCTCTATAAAAATACACACTTGAGTTGTGAGGTTCTTGACCTTTTTATAGGCATCAAATTAAGTCTTAATCACATTAAGATTCAGTTACATATTAGACAAAATCCACAATTACAAAGAATATTAAAATCTATCAAAGATAGAACTCCTAAACTAATTTGTTCTCCCAACTTGCCCACATGTTGGAGAATCCTTGTCTCGTTAGGAGTAATTCACAATCCATCTTTATCAAATCCAGCTGCAAGCCTACCTTGCTACTGATACAATCTGATATTCTTCCTTATTCTTTGGCTTTCATCTTTTCCCACGTTTGATGCTTATTGAGCATTTCTCGATGTTGCTATTGTTCGTGCACGTGTCTTCTTCGTTAGTGTCGATGCCATTATGCGTATCGCCCGTCATTTTGCCTACATGTCGGCACACTCTGTAAGTGCCCACAAGCTTCCGCTGTCACAATCCTTTGGCCAACCTAAACTTGACATACCAACAATCCGCAATTTGATATTTGTGCCGCCAAGCCGACACATACCGTCAATTGACACGTGAACCCGACCGTATCAAAGTTACTCGAGATCAAAAGGGGCTAACAAACCTTCCGCTGCGCAAGACCCAACGTTCTTGTTAGAGGTTTATCAGCTGCCATCAACTTATTTCCTCAAATAAGTTCCCTACAAAAATTATTAAGGCAATAAGAAAATTTAACTGCACATTCCATTTTCCTTTTGCCTTAATGGTGCTGCGCCAAGCCCGTATCCGATTCACGGTTGCCTCATTCTTCGTGAATCAATCAGTCCCCGATGGAACGTCTGCATGCATCCACCCAATGCATTCGTTTAAGAATTTATAAGATTTCGTGGGTTATCTTTATGAATTTCGGCAATCCAACTTTGTCTTCAAATTAAATTTCGATCCTCCAAGAGTGATATTTGACTAAATATCGTAGCTTCTTAATCTAGTTTTCCTCAAAACCAATCCAACTCCCGCAAGTTAGATTTTCTGGCAATAGTTTTAGATGAGACGTCCAACCTCTATTGTCCGTACCTTCCACTCATCCTACTTGATCATGGACTCCTCAATGCAGTAAGGAGCAACCTTCACACTGCATCTCTCGACAAGAGTAAACCCGCAATCTTTCAAGGTTTTCTCAAAGGTATTCGAAAGTCTTAGAAAAATTTAAACGTTACACGATATGATTTTTTCTTTTGAAGCCATCAAGTGGGAC
>JACFYI010002027.1:213170-249065 GCA_014898755.1 Handroanthus guayacan
TCCTCCGTAAGAAACATACTTGCTATGAAAATCTTCTAGGATTCAGACACCTTCATAGCTTGAAAATAAATTTTCATATCTCACAAGAAGTTCTCTAACTTTTTGGCGCTTCGCTCACCGCCAAAGGGTGAAGGTTCATGAATTTTCACTTTCGATGAAGAAGGTTGTTCACTCACTTTTTCTGATCCGACATCTTCAATAAGGACTTTCACATCTTGAGATATCGAATTAATTCTTCCCTCCACAAACTCAGGCAACCCGTCCACTATCATTTTCAGATCTTCCACCGTTCATTTAGGAGGTGGATTTCTTCAAAAAGTACCGTCAGTCCTGATTCAGGGGGCTGTCCAACATATCCCTCGATCTGCTGTGTCTTTGCTTCCAACGCAGCCAGTCAGTTGGACATCATACCATAATCAAGGGCCATCTGTTACAAGTTTTTTTTTCACCTCTACCCACAATCGCGCTCTGATACACTGTCATAAGGGGTTTGTATTTAAACAAATTTTTCGTCTAAAACTTACCCTCTATGTGGCCTAGTCGTCCCCACGACTAGTCAGTCTTCGTAAGATCATTCGACGAATACTTAAAATTTTTATAAATTTGAGAGAAGTTAGCACACACAAGCAAAATATATATATATATATAGGCACGATGAATTGCGGGAGAAACTCACAATCTTGTATTTTATTTCTCAATTTTAAGTACAAGGGGTCAAAGCTTTCGCACAACACTAAAGTTTTCTCCATATGAAAACACATACTTGAGTTGTGAGGTTCTTTGCCTTTTTATAGGCATCAAATTAAGTCCTAATTCCGTTAGGATTCAGCTACATATTAGACAAAGTCCACAATTACAAGGAATATTAAAATCTCTCAAAGATAGGACTCCTAAACTAATTCATTTTTCCAACTTGTCCATATGTTAGAGAATCTTTGTCCCGTTAGGAGTCATTCACAATCTATCTTTGATCAAGTCCACCTTGCTACTGATACAATCTGATATTCTTCTTTATTCTTTGGATTTCATCTTTTTCCACGTTTGATGCCTATTGAGCATTTCTCAATGTTGTTATTGTTCGTGCACGTGTTTTCTCCGATGGTATTGATACCATTATGGGCATCGCCCATCAGCTTGCCTATACGTCGGCACACTCCGCAAGTGCCCACAAGCTTCCGCTGCTACAATCCTTCGGCCAACTTAAATTTGATATGCCAACAATCCGCAACTTGATATTTGTGCCGCTAAGCCGATATACATCATCAATTGACACGTGAACACGCCATATCAAAGCTACCCGATATCAAAATGGGCTAACACTATCCGTAAATCAATACACAGACGACGAAAGAGCATACCTTAACGCTTGATGCTGTTCATTACCATAAACCCTTTTTGAAAATTCAACAACTTGTTCCGGTGATTGCATCAACTGTAAGATTTCTGCCCAAGGCAAGTTATGCCCATAATCAAGATTAGATGCAGAATAATCTAATGGCAAACCTCCTGTTCTAGCACCCTTGAGCTTCTGCTCCATTGGAAGATCAAAGAATTCATTCAGACAAACACTAATATCATTAATAATGTCAGGAGCCACCGCATGATCTATTAACTCGAAAAAAACTACATTTTTGGGCAGCTGCCACCATTGTTTTGCAAACGTAGTTGTAGGATTCATCTTTGTCTAATTTTTGCAGAAGCCCAGCAGAACTTATTACAAAAATGTCTTCTCCATCATTGAACTCATCGCGTTTTATTGTAGGCCATTCGTCCTTGGACCAAACGAAGTGTTCTAGTTTTAGTTTTTGTTCTTGATCAATACCTGAATAGGAGAGTGGTCCGACGTATTGTTCTTCTATTCGTGATTCCATAGGAGTGATCAGAGTTTGAGTACTTTTTGTGTTGTGGAGTACTATAATGTTCAGCGTCAAACACTTGCTATATATAGAAAGTGGAAGTTTGGCAAGTTGGTAAATGATACCAAACAAGACAGATAACATGGCAAAGTTCATAGTTTGATCTTTGGACATTTTGAATGTCGTAACGCTTTCTACAATTGATGCCAATATTATTGTTTCTTGGTCTTTAATTTGCATTGTTGTTAGAGATTTTGGCTTTAACCTAGTTCATGCACGATTATCATCTTTTACTTTAAAACAGTGCTTCACTTCTTGTCTTATTTTTATTTTGGAATAGAGGATCCTAACTGTAAGTACATGTCAAGTGTATTAAATATCTATTTTAAAAATACAGGGTTATAGATATATGTCATGCACTTAACAGGCATCCCTGTTATGAAATAGGAGATGAAACATGGATTGAATGAAGGATTCAAAGCAAATTCTGAATTCATACATATATGGTAGGGATAACTACCTCAACACCCCTAAAGTTTGGTTTAATCATAGAAACATCTTTTGTAGTATAGAAATCTACATCAACATCTCTTGTCGTTGGTTTAATTAACAAAAAAATTTAGAGCAGTTTGTGTAATATTACAATTAGGCTCTTTAAAAACTTAAGCATATTCGATCCATAGAGATTAGTTTTAATGTTAGTCTTTGCTACCTTTAGCGTTGAGTGGTATTTAATATTTTTATACATTGTTAGTTCTCCACCACTTGGTATAGTTAATGGTCTCAAACAAATAAATATTACATTGAAATTCACATGCACAAGTAGGACTTATATTCATGAATTGGATGCTCAATTTGGTCATCCAAGAGCATTAAATTAATATCAGTAATCTAGAAGAATTGCCTACTCATGAATGTTACTGAAAGAGAAAAATGAGTGAATTGCCTTTTGTAGGACAACCAAAGCATGTTACATATCTCCCACAACTCTAACAAGTGGTCATTTTTCACACTTATCATACATTCCTATTTGTAAGCACATAGTATTATTTTCCTGTTAACTCCCCTGTGTTAACTCCCAAGTAATTCCACCTGTATAGCTTTCCAATATATGACATCTATAATTTTATATTTTTAAAAGAAAATATTTAATATACTTGGCTTGTATTCAAACAAGAAATAGAAGACAAAGTATCACTTAGAAATAGAGGATCTCAACAGCTCATAAGTACATCATGTCCAGATTGAAGTGCAAAATATGATATATTTTTATTTCGCATGTTTAGTGCATGTGCTAGGAATTCATACTCTTTTTTGACTGGGTAATAATCTAAAGAGTGTGGCGCACAAGCAAGGGATCAACAAGAAATAATTCAAAAAATTCATGAGGTTTGATCTAATTATAAAATAATCTTATATAGGTTGAGAAATTATAATAGCATTCTTTACCTTTCGATTAACATGGAAGGAACTTGTAATATTTTAATCAATACATCAGATATTCAAAAGGTCTAATTCTAATGTTACACAGGCTTTAAATGGTTCATCACCTAAATCAATTGTAGGAAGTTTATTATTATTTTCAAACCACGAGGAATATTTATAATTATGTCAAGCCTCATGAACATTAAGTTAATGATTCCTAGTGAGGGAAAAAAAATGTAATTGACTTGATAGATAAGTTTTAAATAAATGTCTCCCCTAAAATAAAACCAAACATTACATCATTCCTCAAAATAATTTTTATTACATACCATCAAAATATAAATAGATATCCACCACACTCCCACAAAACTATCAGATCCCTCAATTTATTCTGAGGATACATTTCAAAACACACCATACAAAATAGACCAAAATAAATTTGGAAAAAGCTTATTTATTGGGATAATTACCTCAACAACTCTGGAGGTCTGACATATTTATCAAAACCTCTTGAATTTTGGATTAAACCCCTATCATTATTTCAGTTGACAAATAACTATAATTACATCTGTTGAAAATCCTATAACATTACAAGTAGACTCATTGGACAAGAAGATGTAATTAATTGTAATGTTACATGATTTTCAAGGTGTGTAATTCATGTTATTATCCGTTAATTGATAACTATCCTAACCTTAGAGAGTATTTTGATAATTATATAAAACTACAAAGATATTTAGGTAATTATGCTTGTACTTTTCCATGCCGCTTAATTTAGTGCATGTGCAAGGCATTCACACTAATTTTTTGATCTAAGTCTAAAGAGAGTGTCACAGAAAAACTAGTTTGCATTTGAGCTAAAAAAAACATAACTATCTGTATAATTAATAAATTTTGGAGAAAATTTGATTTTTTTGTCTTACACCGTTACACGGATGGTTCAAGATTCAAATCAAGGTGTGCAGATTTACCATCAAGTCCAGCATGATGGTTGATGCTCTCAATGTCCCTCATTGTAGCATCTGAGATAGAGAAATAGGGAGCCAAAATCAATAAGAAATAATATATATATATACAAAAATGATACAACTTGGCAAAACTTAATGTGTACACTGAGAAGAAAGCAAGAACCTCCACTATGAGGGTTGTGAGATGATGCCAAATGAGATGGAGAGAGTAAAATCTTTTGCAATCTAACTGAATCATGGAACATCAATGTGTTATGGACCATAATTTCTTTCTTCATTGATTCATCCAAATGGCAAAATCCATATCTTTCAATCCAATTCTCAATCCTCTCAGGTATGGATGGAATAATGAGATTTTCCACATTAAGATCGCAAAGGGCCTACATACAAACAACATTTACAATTCATACAATAAGACACAAAAATGTGACACTACACACACACAAAAGAAAAAGTTTTAACATAGAACTGGCATGGAAAAAAATGCTTTGTCATTTGAACAATAGGTGGCTTTGTACATTGTAGTAACTTTTTCTTTTCCTAACGCTGTGCCATTTAGACAGTATGAGATTTACCCTTTACCATCTATGAACTTTTCGATAGGATATTCAATAATGATTCTTTTGTATGCTGGGGATAGGACTAATTTTAAGGATATATATACATATATATATATATATATATATCAACTCACAATAATTTTGAGTTTTTCATCATTGAACAAGAGAAATGAACCAAGAAATGATATGTTTGTAATTATATGATTTTTAATATGAGTGAGGTGTTAAATGATGAAAATACTCAAAATTATTGTGGTTGGACGAAATATCCTTTTAATCAGTCACAAAACCCATGGAAGAATCATAGCAGAATATTCCGTCAAAGGTGTTCAAAGATGGTAAATTACAAAGAATCATGTAACTTTTGACTAGTGTAATTAAAGAAATTTAGTTGATAACATGTAAAGACACTCAAATAGGATTATCGAGCTATTTTTTTTTTAAAAAAAAAAAACCTTGAACAAAAATAAGAGTAAATATCTTTTTAACTAGTAATTAAACTTACTGATTCAATAGCATCCATCAATTTTCTACACATCCCTCTGCACCTATATGCTTCACTTGTTGCTATGAAAGGCATCTCTGCAAGCTTTGTCCCATGAATTCTAAAATCAAGAAAAATAGTAAATATGAAATATTGTTTGCAACTAATTGCAATTAGTCATTAATTTTGAACTTAAATAATGATATAGTTCAAATGTCATACATTTAGGGTAAATTGCATTTTATCCCTTGAAAGACGAAATGAACAGAAAATTCTTGTGGAAAATAATAATCACTGCATTTTAAAAAAGATGCAATTTTTAACTCTTTGCGTTGGGAGACAGTGATCTTCATTTTCATAAATAAAAAAGACTTAGCGCTTATTTTATGGGAATTTCCTACTCATTTCACATGAGCTATATAAAAAGCAATTTAGTCCATACATTCACCTTGAATTTTAATACCTTAGTGATGCTACAGAAATGATCTCATCATCCTTTTCCAGAATAGCAGTGTAGAACCCTTTAAACTCGATGCGATTGAAATTTGCTCTGCAAAAGTATTGTTAGGAAAAACTAATTAATGAAGAGTTATTTTTGGGCTTGTTATTGGTCACTAAGAAACACCACAAGAAAATTGACAACTAATGGTAAAATAATAAGTGATGACAATATATAATTTGCCACCAAATTATATATAGTAATTGATAAAAATATTACGTTATAGCAATAATAATTTTAACAAATTTAAGAGTGATAAAATTGTGTTTAAATTGTCACCAGTACCAATTTCTGATACATGTACAGTGATATTAACCTAGTGATAACAAATTTTCTGCTATATATAATTTATGATAAGATTTTTATTATCAATATTTATATATATATATATATACACATACATATGTATCACTGATTGTTAATAATAACAATATAAAACACTATTTGTAATTTTCACTAAAAATATTATTGTCACTTAAATGATAGTACTAGTAACAAAATAAAAGTCATATATTATCAGTTAATTCATGTTATTAGAAACAATTTTCACAAGATACTTAAATTTTTGTCACTAATGTTATAATTTTTGGGAAAAAAGACCAAGAGAGAAACTAAGAAAAATCATGGGAAATAATCACCATCAGTACTACAAAGCAATAGAAAATTAATGTTGTAGGATTCACTCACCCACAATTGTAGATAACACTTGGAATAACTTTAATCTTTGTATGCCTATCTTGAATTGGTTCAAAACATTGTTCCATCAATCTTCTGGCAACTGCAAGTTTGGAGTGACACATTGTTCTCAAGTATTTATCCTCAATAAACATTCTAGAGCCATCTTCCATGTGATGAAGTAGAGTCCATGAATAATCTTCATCTAGTTCATTTCTTTTCCCAACCATGCTTCTTGTCAACTTGTCACACATCTTCAATTTAAACCATTAAATGATATGATTAACTAAGATCCTTTTCTATTGTACTTTAAGTTTGAATACACAAGGACAATTACCTCAACACCCCTAAAATTTGACTTAATTATATATAGTAATGCTCTTTGTCATTTGAAAAATTAAAAATATACCCCATATAGTTAATTCAGCTAACGTAAAACTTAATGGAGGAATAATTGTAGTAATGAAAATTATGTTAAGGTCAAGAACACAGAAGCATGAAAGTGAATTAATGAAAAAGAAGACTAAATTGCATTACCAAAAAATAGAAAGAGTTGAAAATATGCATGCAAATGGAGCAGCAATGACTAGTGAACCTTTTGACATCAAAATCTGACGTGGCTCACCCATATTAGTTGACACTTAGCGTAAGACACACTTCTAGTGAGCCAAGTTGGATTTTGGTGCCAAAAAGTTCATTGTCAACAAAAAAGAGATGAAAAATGCAAAATTGGTATAAGTTACAAGACTAAAGTTGTTAATTCAATACATATAGAACCAAAAGTGGAAAAAGGTATAGCTACAGGACTAAAAATGTATTTTTTCTGTTCACAATGAGCGGATGCATTAAGAACAAAGTTCTTGTAATTGGAGGACAGTTCACATATGACAAGTGGTGAGATATGGGATATGAAGAGGACTTCCAACGAGGAGGTGAAACAATGATTTCAACAAGAGAAGTGAGAGAAGGGGAAATAATTGAGGGGGGTATGGAGCATACAATTAGGACGACAAGGACCCACATCTTGATCATTTTCAATAGCATGACATGGAAATACACTTTCATGGAAAACGATGTTACAAGAAATAATAATATTCTTTGTTTGAAGAGATGATGAAGATTGATCGAAATGATTTGGGCCGAGTCAGGAAATATATATTGACAAAGATTTCCGTAGATACAGGGAATTACGATATTGTTGTTTCGATTCCATGCATTGAGGAGTGCAGGATCTCCGGTAGGTTTAGGAAATTGATCTGTCAATGGAAGTGATTTTGTTCTTGATTGATACCATGTTAAAAGCAAGAACACAGAAGCAAGAAAGTGAACTAAGAAGAATAACTAGAGAACATAATACGAGTATAAACAAAACATAAACGCAACTACAAGTTACAAAACTTCAAACGCTCGGTAAATAATCCATGCAAGATGAAAAATGTCTTGAAGTTGTCGAAACCTTGCTATCCATAATAAATGACAATAACACTCCCCAATAGTGTTTTGAAGAAGTACAATGACAATCTCAATGTAAAGATTGTCATTGTAATTTGTCATCTGTAATTGTTTTTCCATTAAGTTTTTCATCAATTGAACAAATAATAAAGGGTGACGGTAAATTTTCAACCACAACTGTTAATAGTGATTAGATAAAATTTTGGGAGATGTTAGAGGTAATTACCCCTTGAATATATTGAGATTAGTTCATTAAGGAGATTGATTAAAGATATACCTCTTTGCAACTTCGCAGACAAAATGGAGCAACGGGGATGCTGTTGAGATCCAAATGTCTTTGTTCAATCATTTGATGGCATTCCCAATGATCTAAAGGAAAAGTAAAAGTCTTATTTTTCTATTTTGTTGTTCTACTACATGTATGTAAAATGCAATTTTTGAATGCAAAAATGACAACTAAGTTAAAAGTTAGGGATAATTACCTCAATATTATATGAGATTTAATCTAATTATAAAAACATTCTATGTATTTTGAAAAATTACAATAATCCATGCCATTAATTCAATTGAGGAAAAATAAAAGGAGCCTGTGAAGGCCCTTGCAAATCTAACACGGGAAAGAGTAAAGTATTATAAGTAGGCCCGTTTTTAATGTGACATTTAAATTTTCAGGGGTGGCCTAAATATAATATTAGACAAGTTTCACTAAGTTTTCCACTAATTGAATTTATGTTAGAATGTTATTTTAATTTTTTAAACTATAGACAATATTTATGTGAATAGATCAAATTTCAGGTAGTATTGAGATAATCATCCCTAAACATTATAATAGAAGGGAACTGTGTACGTACATCTCTTTCCACATTGAGGGCAATTTAGTAGCCAATCATTTTCATGGGCGGGTTCTGCACAAAATTTGCACACACAATATGGACAATACCAAGAACCTTCTGGAACATCCTGAAATTAAAATACAATGTCATCAACCATTCTTCACTAATCTTCTTGCAATGCCCTCAAAATAAATGAAAGGAATAATTACTTCAACACCTATGCATAATTACAATTTAACATTCTTTGTATATTTTCAAATTACAATGACATTCTTTGTCATTGATTTAGTTGATTGAAAACGTAACAGGACTAGCGTAATAATACAATTAGAAACCTTGAAATCTACATTTTCAACCAAAAGACAAGAATTGTTATTGTAATTTTCAAGTAACAGAATATTTCTATAACTACGTCAAATTTCAAGGCTGTTAAAATATTATCCCTGAAAGAAAAGACAACACTTTACAAAAAATATAAGTAGATTCTTACCTCCATACCCATACACACTTGATGGTATGTAGAATTACATTCTTCACAACACATTAAATTCCCCCCATCTGCACAAATCATACAAGCATCATCATAGAAATCACTTGCATTATCCTTTGTCTCAATCACATTCATCTTGCGCCATTTTCTCTCCTCAAGCTTATTCCAAGCTTCAATCATATAATATAATAGTGAAAAATCCTTCTTATGTGCAATAAAAACACTTTCATATGGTTTGTCACAAATAATTCCCTTATGCACAAGAAAATTTGCAACACTTAAAATTTTATTGCAACAAAGGCATAATATGCCATCTCTCTTGATTTTTCCTTTATTTTTCTCATTCATAGAGAATATTTCTACATCTTCTTGAACTATGCCAACATCTATGAGCCAAGAAAAGATTGTTGCCTTCATGATCTTTTTCTTGAACTCATTCTTTGATCTTTGTCTTCTTCTGGTAGAAAACCCCAACTTCTGAAAATCTTCAATAGCTATAGAACTTTTGTTTTGTTTAGGAATAATATATGGTTTTCGATGCTTGATACCTTGATCTGGCTTTCTTTTCTTTTTGAAAGTCGAGTTTTTCTCTCTGGGACTGGTTGTGCTCGACCTTGAGCAATTGTTTGATTGTTTCATATTTCTGATTTGCAAGCTAGGTTTGCTTTGGTTTAATTTTCAAGAGATAGTGTATTCTATTTTTATTAAAGTAACTTAATAAAAATGATAACGGTTTCTTATAAAGATACTTAATAATGCATGATTTTCTTTGATTTCTTTCAATTCTACTTTTGATTCTTGTAATAATCTACATTGAATTCATACTTTTCATGGATAAATTTGAATGGTAACTTAATCAAATTTAGAATACGATAATCCACTTTTAATATTTCATTAGCATTATAGTTGTTGTTAAAGATTTGTGAGACTATTATTATGAGTGCAACAACATGAATACTAGAAAAGTGCACGTGAGATGCATGTGTCTAGTTATTTTTAAATTATTGTTATTTATAATGTTTTAAATTGTTAATAAAAACTGATTTTTTAAGAGTGATAAGTTAAATTATAATAAAAACAATAAATTATAAGGAAAACAAACATGCTTATTCTATTATATTATAAAACTATATTAAAATCTTATATATGTTTGTAAATGTATTAGAATTTTTAATTATCAATTACTCAACATTGTTGATGAGCACCCGTCCTAGTGGCAACATGAAAGTCTCACAACCTCTTAGGTGTGAGCTCAATTATCATCGATAGTGTGTGGGAATTTTTCTACCGCATGGTAACTTGGAAGATTTTTTCACTTATAGTAGTTTAGAATTTTTAATTGTCAATTACTCAATATTATTGATGAGCACCCGTCCTAGTGGCAACGTGAAAGTCTCGTAACCTCTAAGTTGTGAGCTCGATTATCACCGATAGTATGTGGGAATTTTTCCATCACATAGTAACTTGGAAGATTTTTCCACTTATAGTAGTTTAGAAGATTTTTCTTGTACTAGTTAATGTATATGATCTTACTTTGAACGTGCTGATGTCTTGATGATATATTAATTGAATGTAATCGATTTATTTGAAAAGAATTCAATTTGTTGAAATCGAAATATTCGATTTGATGAGTCTTTAGTTCAAATTTGTATAAAGGCAGTATTTCAAGTCAACTTAGTCATGATTCAGTTTCATGATAAATATTTACTGTTGTAACTCTTACTGTATAATAAGTTTTATATAATCATTATTATTTAGAAAAAGAACAAAAGAATGGAAAAATAAAGTTTAAAAGGTAGAATTTTTATTTTTATTTTTTATTTTTAAAAAGTGTATATTGGAAGAACTAATTATCTAAATTTTACATTACATGCTAATATGTATATTGAAGTTATTAAATCGTTCAATTATTCAATTTAAGATAAGCAAGTTTTAGTTATTTGCTTGGCTCGTTCATAGCTTATGGTTCATGAATTATGTTATGGTGCATTAGGGTTCATCGTATTTAATAGAGATTTACTATTATAACTTGAGGTGTATTATTGACACATAAAAACTAATTTAATTTTTAGATATTTAATGTAAATTAGAAGTCTCTTTCTTATCATTTTTGTTTTTCAGAAATCAAGGAAGCAAAACAGAAGGGATTTTTTTTTCTTTTTCTTTCTTTAATTTATAAATCAAGCATGAAAAATAGAAGTCATGTCATAATAATTAATTAATAAGATTAAGAAGACGCAATTCTGGTCAGTCCTGTATATGTAATTGTCCCTCTACTCAATTTCGGCCTTACAAGAACCCGGGAAATTTGAAACAGAATCTAAAAAGTATGGCGCCTTTCGACTATCTAATGCTAATCTATAGGCAGCAATGGCGTCTGAATACGTATCTGAAAGAGAGAAAGAGATGTCAGGATCCACACACTTGGACCTCAATGCCACCGATTCTCAGGTAAAAGGGACAAAAAAGCCTAATTCCTCTAATAGTTAAAAGCCTAAATTTTCTTACCCATCGTTTATTCTTTTTAACTTTTTTTCCTCCTTTCTTTCTTGCAGGTTTTGGGTTCTCTGGATTCGGTTTCGCTCCTTTCAGGTTCGTATGAGTGTAAGTTCTTGTCTTTCTTAATTTCGTTGACTGGTTTTTAAGTTGCTCAGTATATGGTTGATGGAATGACACGGAGAAGGTTTTGGCCACTTTATCGTCTATATTGCTTGCCATGTTGATTTAAGTTTTGACATCGATTTCTGATATTTCATTGTTTACAGAACCTCATGATATTCGGAAATGGTTCCCAAGCTACGTATACGAGTCGCCAGAGTTGAATGCATTGGATGGTTTCCTAGATTTTGATGGGTCTGGAGGAACTTGTCTTGAGGAAGAAAAGAAAAGGAAATCCGGGGAAAATCCACTTGTAGGTGAATTCAATGATCGTTTGCTTGCTGCAGCAAAGGAATCAACGGACGGGATTGTCAAGTGTAATGAATCTAATGAATTTGAATGTAGCAAATCGGCTGCCATGGTAATTGAACTTCTTTATCATTTTGGTTTACGAATGCATTAAGTGGAATGCTTATGAAATTTTAGTTTTTTCACTTTATGATGTAGTGTATATAGTCGATGAGGGAGATGTAGTCATGAAGTAAGACAGCATAAGGTGCTGGAATTAACTTTAAATACAATTTACATAAGACATATATGGCTTATTTCTGTCCATTCCGATCCTTAGGCATAAAATTTGGTGTTTATTAGAAGAGATCCTGCATTTAGGTTAAGCAGTCACAAACTCACCCTGCAGGCATGAAGAAACTACAAACAATACTATCTGCTAGAAGGGGAAAGTTTATGTCATAGATTTCTAGGAATGCTTATTCTATCTAATCTCGAAGCTAGGCTGAACTTTGCCATTCCCATGGTTTGCTGTAAAGCAATGCAAATAGAAAGATTGAACTATATAGTTAAGTTAATTGCTTCCCCATGAAAGATTAGCAAATCTTATATTCAGATTTTAAAAACATGGATCAGTTGTTGTAAATGCTTATAACTGTGTACCCAGTTATTGTAAATGCTTATAATTGTGCACACTTCTTTCATCAAATAATCTTCAGTCAGTTCATTACATCTCAGCTTCCGAATTTTACAATTTTACGTGACCAGCTTTTGCATCTGACACCTCATACTAAGAATTTGCCTAGAATGCTCCAGTATTTTGTACCATAATTATGTATGTTGACCTAACATTTATGATGATATGGTATTTCTTGATACTTTAGTTGAAAGCATGGAAAGTTACTCTCATGTTGTGTGTACTCTTGTTTTTTGTTTGTTTGTTTGTTTGATGAATTTATACCATGTGTGCTTGTCACACCACATCTCCACATAGCCAATAATTTTACCATAATGCAGTAGAGAATGCAGATTGTATTAACTTAACAATTCCATGCTTGTTATCCCGTATCTTACATGTTGTAATTAATTTTTTTGTAGGTTCCAGGATTGTCAGAGTCCCTCTCATTTTCTTCAGGTATGCAAGACTCACGTGTTTATGTGCTGCCACAATCTTTAGTGTTTTCAGTATAATGTAGAGAAGTACTCTATAATTGGTATTTTTCCCTTAAAACTAAGGATTGATTGGAATGTCCAGGCTATTCCAATTTCTTACTGTTTTCCATTCTATCTAAATAAATTAAAAATATCTATGATTCTATTCTAAAAAAATGCTTACATTTCCTCTTTTTGTATCATCAGAGCCTCCTGACATTAAAAACTGGTTCTCAAGTTATTTATATGAGTCACCAGTGCTGGATACACATGAATTTACAATTTTTGATCATAAAGAGAGAGAAGATGACCATTTATGTAGTGCTCAAAATAGCTGCCCACAAGATAACAAGGATGTGATAGACTTCATAGATATTGAAGATGGTGCAGAGTTGCCCAGTGGCAGCAGAATCTCCAATGCGGTTGTCAAATCCATCAACATGGTAAAAGATGTCAAACTGGACTATCAATCAGTCTGCAAGGTATGTTTCTCCCTCTCTCTTTACCTTTACCTGACTTGATGTTTATACATTACTGCAAGAAGGATGAAGTTATATTTTCTTTTGATATGGCTTCATTCATCAATAGTACATACGGTAATACATAAAAAAAGAAAAAAAGAATGAATGTATAGACTCATTGGAACTTGTCTGACATACAGCTAGCAATGAATCTGTACTTAAATGTGAAGAGTAAAGGATGATTTATGGTAGCAATATTGTGCTCTCTCTCTTGTTCTTGTTATTCAAATTTGTAAGATTGGTCATGTGGAGAGTATTATTGAGTCAGTTGTCTATAATCTATAACGAAATATATGTTGTTCAGGATTTTGATCAGATGCTTATTTCCAAGAATGTAAAATGAGTGTAGAAAATATGCATAAGATTTTAGTTTTTACTGAAGCCATAGAAGGGTTGGGTGGGTGGGTTTTCTAATAAGTTGTGTTAAAGACATGTGAGCACTGAATGATATGCCAAAAGCACTTAAACAGCAATGGTGTCTGATTGTCTGAACAATTTCCTGTATCTTAAAGCTGTGAAAATTTGTGACTATAAAACAATACAATCAATCTACAGGAATATTAAGATAAGTACCGTAATACGAAGATTACAAGTCTATGAAATATTGATGATAACAAAATCTTGGCCTGTGTTTATCTGACATTGATTCCCGAAGATTTAATGATATTTGTGACTGACAGGATGGCCGCAATGTTGATTTGAAGCCAATTCCAGCTATATCGAGTCAGTCGACTTCTGAAAAGGTTTCTGAAAAGATTTTGCCTGGACAAAGAACAGAGAACAATAATCATGGTTCTGTCGATAAGTTTTCAAACGCAAATAAAAATGGTGAAGATTTTAATGCAATGCTGAATTGCAATTTGATCAACAGGGCAAATCCTAATTTGTTGAAAATGGAGAACATTCCAAGCAGTGAGGTTGGGAAATGTGTTCATAAATCAATTGGAACGAAGGATTGTGTTAACCATAGCCTAGAAAAGGAAGATCTTCATCAGAATGTATCACCTGGAGGAGACTCATGGAGAAGGCCTACCGATAGAAGCAGTGGGAAAGAAAATGAGGGAAATGGATTACTAGAAAATGGTTTTGTTTCTACACGAAAGAAGAGCAGTCAAGCAAATACTGGGATTGCAAAAAGGTCTGTAAATGGAGTAAAATCAGAGTTTAACCGCAAGAAGGATGCTGCCACAAGCAGAAAGGTTTTATCTGAAACAACTAACTTTCACTCCACTGATGTAGTGGAAAGTACTGGCAAATGGTCGTGTCCTCAAAAGAGGAAACCAAATCTTGGTCCTCCTCTAAAGCAGCTTAGGTTAGAGCGATGGGTTCGTCGAGTATAAAGTATAATTCTAGAAATGTATCTCTTGAGTGTGAATGCATTGACGCCGGATGAATCACGATACTCAGGAAGATGTTGCTCAAGCTTAATACCAAGAATTTCTCACTATTGCATGGAAACGGGTTTGTTGTTGAAGTATTTTTCCCTTCCAGTATTTTCCTATGGAGCTTCCCTTGTTCCCTTTATCGATTATATGATGCAAATAGGGCTTTAATGAGTTCTTATATGCAGCGTTAGATAGTTCCGCTTTCTTGGTTTGAGAAATGCATCGTTGTAACGGCATTGTTGGAATGAGAAGCAACTTTAGATTTGGGATCTCTTGCTATAGCTGAACGTGGGGGAAGAGCAATCATTTACATTTGTACTCACAATATTTTGAATAACTATGTTTTGTTATGTTCATATTTTCGTAATTTATTTATTTAAAAGAATACATTTAAAAATATTGTTCAAAGAATATTTTATAAATGCGGGAACAACATATGTAATTGCTAGTCATTATAAAAATGAAGGCACTTTTGTGTCTAAAATTGTGATTTGAGCACCAAATTTTGATTTTTCAGTTTTATCCTTCACATTTATAATTGCTCTATTATTTTAATTGCAATTGCTATTCTTTGGATGCAACGAGTCTTCTATTATTATTTTTTTTTCATTAGTACTCTTTGAATAACAATGCTTTTGGATTTTTTATATTTCAAAATTCATTTATTTGATCAAATGTTCTTGGAAGTATTATGTGCTCTATTTATGTATGTCTTGTTTTATTTAAAAAAGTTTTTGAACCTTCTCGGGGGAAGCATTGCTAGTAAAACTTTTCACATCTATGTAGTCCAAAAGCAAGGCTAGTAATATCCTTCCTATCACTCTTCTTCATCATCTAAGCTTGTCATAGTAAAAAAGGGAGGGATTGTTAAGATATTAATTTTGAAGATGACAAGCTCTCATCCAATTAATGCTTTCCTTCTTACGATGACTATGCATTAGTGGTTCATTTTATTGTCCATCATTTATGAAAAATAGACTGCCACTTTCGATAACTTCTTCCTATCACTTTATGTGAAAACCCTTTCGATTATTACTTCTGGTATGTTTGTCGGTTAATTGGAGCACAAGGATATATGTACTTGTACTTTTAACATGTGTTCATTATCCTTGCATTTAATGCTTGCTTGCATTAATATCTTTGCAGTTAATGATATGGTTCGACAAAAACGGTAACTTATTCTGATTATCTATCTTAAGAGCTGTTGCTTGATGATATTCTTATCTATTCAAATCCCACTTTTTCCATCTTGTATAAACCAACATTTGAAAGAAAATGAAAAGCTATTTTGTGAACTTTAATATTGTTGGGAGACTCAACATTCTCTCTTTATATCTATTATTCTCTCATTCTTGCTTGTGTGTTCTCTCGAGGGATCTTGGGGATACGAGAAGAGAAGCAATAAACCTATTGCTGGAATCATATTTGGGAGCTAAAGTTCTGGTCTGAAAGATGACTTCAGACCTTGTAATGGTGCATTGGCGCCAAGAATTATTAGTCAAGTGAGCTCCTTGCATGGTCACAACAGAGATCACAACTAAATGGTAGCCATCAAACATTCCCCCAAAATATCTCACTTTCAATATCCCTTTAGTTGTGATCTCTGTTGTTGGTCCCTGATTGTAGGAGGCTCGTTTAGTTGATTTTTCATTTCATTTTCAGTTTCCATCATTTCTAAAATGTGAAAAAGTAGTTATTGGCTTTTTTTTGAAAATAAAAATGCATTCGGATGATTTGTTTGAAAATGTTAAGAAGGATAAGTATGGGGACAAAAAGTTCTTAAATTTATTATTTTTTATGAAATAAAAGATGTGTTTTTCCAAACAAAAAAAAAAAAAAGTACGTATATGTTAATTATTTTAAAATGATATTGGTTATTTAATATCAAATCAAATTGTAATTTGATTGATGTAGAAAGAAAATAGTGGGATATGTATATAAAGGAATGAAAATGGGCGATATTTTTAATGGAAAGATAAATAAATAAATGGTTTCCAATTTTCAATTAGTAAAATGTGAAAACACCCATTTGAAATATAGACAAATGGGTTGTAGGTTATTTGCTCGGATTGCTCCCTCAATTCCGAGCTTTCTTTATCTTGTCGTCTTGCCATTTTATTTATAGCTGATTGTATGAACTTTTCATTGATCAGTAAATATTTTGAACAGATTGACATTCCTAATTTAGATAGTGGATTAGGAAAATCGAACAGTTATAAATCTCTGTATTTTTATATTACATTCGTCATTATTTTCGGTTTATTTAAACTAACACACTAAGAGGAACCCATGTTTTCAACTTGTCTTAGCAGAAGGATTTCAAATATTGGACAAAGGTTTTTTTAAGTATCATTCCGAAAATGTTTTTAAAACCTTATTCAACCCCCCCTTGGGCATATTTACTCTGTCAAAATCAAATAACCTGTTTACGTAAGTAAAGAATATTCGTAAAACTACAAGGGCTAAATTGCAATTAAACCAAATACTCATCTGGCCTGCAAGAACTCGAAATGCTTATAAATACGAAAAACCTACAGGAAGAAAACCCGAAAAAATAAAAAAAGAGAAGAAATGGCGAACCGTCCTTCTGCTAAGAGATGGCTTCCTCTTGAAGCTAACCCTGATGTTATGAACCAGGTGCCATCTCTTTCTTCTTGTGTATACTTTTTCTGATTTAATTTAAAATTACCATTCTGATTATATTCTGGAAACCAAGTTAATAGAAAATCTTTTGAATTTTAGCTTCTGGTGAAGTTTTGAATTTAAATTATTTGCGATCTTATAGTAAAAATAATTTAAAGGGTTCATGTGTGTACTGAAAATATGAAAATACAGAGGAAAGGACAGTAGAAAGATGAATAACTATACAAAAAGAGATAAATCGTAGGAAATGGTGTCATGCATCTATGTTTATACAATGAGTTGTTTATCTAAGAAATTAACTTGTGAATCGCAGTTTATTTGGGGACTTGGTGTTGCACCGGCCGAGGCAGAGTGCTTTGATGTTTATGGACTCGATGAGGAACTCTTGGAAATGGTTCCAAAGCCGGTACTTGCCGTGTTGTTTCTGTATCCCTTGACATCACAGGTTTGTTTTGTCCATACGCTGCAATTTTTTTATCACTGTAACTATAGCCATAGTCTTGGAAGGAACAGTATAAATTTTTTTAACAAAATGAAACAAAGGATTCTAGATCTTTAGGAAATTGTTTTTTGATCTAAAAGTTTTGGAATTTTAAGCCAATGGACTTAAATACACTATTCGATTTTATATCATCTTCAAACCTTTGCTAAAGTCCAGTATTTTAACCTAAATGCAACCTTATAGTGCTTGGTGTAATTTGTAGCATCTTTAGTGTTTGACCTGCTCATGTCCATATTCATATGACACTTTTTGTGCTTTTACAGAGTGAACAAGAGAGGATTCAACAAGATAAGGAAATTATGGTGAGTTCTACCTTAATATCGTATCTGGAGTGTTGTTATTAGGACCATTGCTTTCTCTTTCTCTTTCTCATTCTTAGGTGGACATCGACACCTTTGTCTTTCTCCAGATGCTCATGATTTAGAAACTTGGTTCTTGGAAAACATTAGAATATGAACATGTGCTGTCAAGTTAATGCAAACTTTAACATGTACAATTATCTGTTTTCTGGAGGCTTTTGACTTTAATTATGATCTTTTGACTAACATCAAAATGTTAGCAGATATTGATAGTTTTGCTGCGCTCAGTATTTTCCTTAAGCTGTATTTAATGTGAAGGACATCAATGGGGTTCGCTTATGGTTTTACATTGTGTAATTTGAAGTTTGATTTTGCTTCAGTAATGATTTTTTATGTGCTGCGTTGAAAATTCTCATCTTAATTGGCTTGGTTCAGTTATGGTTTTTACATGTGTATTTTGGAGGTTGATTTTGCTTAAATAATGATATTATGTGCTCATCTTACTTGGGTTTACCCTTGTAAATGCTGTCTAGCACAAATCTTGTAACAAGATTGAACTTCTTGCCCAACTAATTTCATATACCCTTAATGCGTATAATGGCTCTGCCAATCTTATTCTGTATCAACAGAATATTAGATGGACAGTTGTATCTTTTCTGAAGCTATCATCCACTCATTTTTTTCACTCTACTGTACACACAAAAATCTGTGCTAGCTTTATTCATTGTATACATGTCTCTATCATCAGCTTTTGCTGTTGTATGTGTTCACGCAGGTGCTCACAGCTATGCTTTGAGAATACTTATGGAATTATATCCATGTTATTTGAAGCAATGTTTTTGTGTACCTTTTGTCACCGCTTTTCCTTTTTCATTCTGCTGAAGTAATGTCAAACCCCAAGCTGCGATTGTGTGTTTCTGAAATATTAAGCATTACTTAAATATATATCTATACCATGCAATAAATGTTGGATGTCCCTAAATTGTACAGCCAGTTATGAGGATTGTTTTTGAGTTGTGAGTAATTTTATTGTTAGTACGATCGATGTTATTACTGATTTGAAATTAAGTAATAAATGTTGGAAACTGATGTCATTAGCTTACTTGACTTAAGTTGTATTTATCTTTCACATATGTTCATTCTAATATGATTTTTGGAAGTTGTGTTTGTTTGGTAGCCGACTTTTGCGGTTTCAATTAGTTGTCATGCAATTATGTAAAATATCCTAATAAAGTTTGATTAACATCAAAGATGACTTACAATTGTTTGTTGGATTGTATTGTGGAAACTTCATTTTGTTGTTTTTCTGCTCTACTCTGGACGTTTTGGTCGAGCTCCTTTCCTGCTTTAGTGTACTTTTTAAAATTATAATTGCAACGATTCATGATGTCTACCTACAGGAGCCTCCCGCTGGAGTATACTTTACGAAGCAAACTGTGGGAAATGCCTGTGGAACTATAGGCCTTCTTCATGCCATAGGAAATATCACATCTGAGATAAAACTTGGTATGCTCTCAGATTCAGAATATCCTTCTTGGTGATTCCTTTCGTTTCCCTTTGTGGATCACTTTGTAAGCTGTATCTCTATCACGAGGAGCCTTGTTTCTTTCGAAGAGGAGGTGGATGGAGCTTTCTGCACTGAGTGGACACAAGGAAGCCCCCTAATCTGTTTTTATACATGTGTGTGTGTGTGTGTGTGTGTGTGTGTTTATTTTGACAATCTTCTGGTTTCTCTTACACATCGTTTTTGTGTAATTTTGGTAGTGATATGCAGCAGTTAAATCTATTCTATTGATCAATTCAACAAATTATTCTGGGAACTATGTGGGAATTAAGGACCAGACTTAGAGAAATTAATATCGAATAATTCTTATCCACCATATCTGACAATTAGGGACATCAAGTTGAAAAACTCAAGTAATATGGTAGACATGCCTCCCATCGGCATGTCTTTCCACCACTTGGAAGATGCACACAATGTGGCCAACCAAGAATCTGGAAGTAATCCCTAGTGGATTGCTTAGCATGATGAGTTTTTTGCTATTAATGATGATCTAAGTTTTTAGTTCATAGAATTATTTCACGTTTACTTGTCGAGATATGGCAGATGTAGGGTTCAGCCTGCTTTACTCCATTCCCAGTCTCATTTGATGTGTTGCCAAAGTATAGAAAATGCATGATTTCATCAAGAAAAGAATTTGATTCGGTGTAATTATGTATGCGTTATTCAATGCATTTATCAATCCATCATGTTTAGATTGTGACCTGTTTCTTTTTTGTTTTATTTTTCAGTTGAGGGGTCTTACCTGGACAAATTCTTCAAAGCCACCGCAAACATGGACCCCTCACAGGTCTGCTATTCTTTTCTCTGTTTCTTACTCTAATTGATCTGCCTTTCTCTCTATATTTCCATCTAGTAATTGCTATAATAAAATTATTCTGCAGCGTGCAGCATTCCTCGAAAATGATAATGAAATGGAAGTTGCTCATTCAATTGCAGCAACTGCTGGTGACACTGAGGTCAGATTTGAATGAAACTTAAAAAAGATTTACTATATCGCTTCTGTTCTTTCTTACCTTAATGTTGTCACCTTTAGTTCACAAGCTGACGTGGCACCTGAATTAGTGACTCAATTTGACTTTTCATCCCTTTAGACAGATAACTTTTAGATTCATTTCTATATTCCTCATATCAAAGTCCCTTTATGTAATGTGTTTCTATGCTAGCATAAGCAAGGAATATGCAAATACTCTTAGTTGAACATCTGTCAAAGTTGGATGTCTCTAGCTCTTTGTTACCATTCTAAAAGATTTAAGTCTGCAATTGGGAGTGGCAAAGGTTGGGGTTGGTTGTATTAATATGGGTAAGATGAAAGAGGGTTTATATAGAAAATATGTCTTATTGGCGCAACAGTGAATGGTTTAAATAAAAAAGGATTATATTGACATTTCCATGATACAGCTCTGCACTGAAAATAAGGACCTGCGACCTCCCGTTTGTTCGCGATATAGATCCAGATTTATTTTCTGGCTAGATTATTGTATGTTTGCTTCAAGCTACAATATAATATCAAAACCACACATTCCAAAATTCAGGAATCATTTCGCAGACCCAGTACTGAAGCTCTTCCTGTTTTCTGGAGTCTAAGAAAGAATATAGGTAAACAGCATTCGTACTGCTATAGGTTGGCTATTTTCCCTACTCTTATTTTTAACTGTAAAGTCAAAATGGATAAGCTTTAATGTATCCGATTTCACTCTCCGTTTCACTCTGGAACAGTAAAGTAACATGGCCTGAATGACCTTATGTCTGGACCAGATCCTACAAGCAATGCTTCATGGCCAGAAGCTCACAGTAGTAGGAGGTTGGATAATGAATTTGTTCTCCTTATTTTTCTCAGTTACACATAAGTGGAAATCGGGGAAACAGTTCTCACAGTAACATGATTCGTCAATTATTATGAGAGTGATTGTGTGGTGCTTTAATATATCTCAAAGAAGCTAGCAAACACTAGGTTATGCGAACATCTAATTATTTGGCATTTTTATTGTATCTTTATCTGTTATATATCATTGACAATCCTTTCTCACTTGCTTCTCTGGATGGTTTATCAAGTACTGTTGAATTATCTGGTCATATTATTGGAAGCAGAAGGGGATGAAACTTTTCTAGTGCACCTACTCATTAGCTTTTATTTTATTTATTTGTAAGTGGTTGGTTCTGAAACTCAAATTTTGTGATCCCTTATCTTTTGACAGGCATCTGATAATGTAGATACACATTTCATCTGCTTTGCATGTGTAAATGGTAACTCTCTCTCTCTCTCTCTCTCTCTCTCCCCTTGTGCAATATGGGATGATTTGATAGTGCTATATCTACACCATGGTTTACGAAGTAGGAACAGTTGGCATCCATTTGTGTGAAGTATATTTGTTATCTATCAGTCATACTTCAGTGAGTTAGATTTCAATCTTAGTATTGTATTCAGGCATCATGCAAGAGAGACAGGGGTTTACTATTATTGATTCATTGGTGAAATGTTTTGTCATGGTTGTATCTCCCTGTATGAACAGTTTGTCAAATTATCAGTCTGATAATCAATGATGCACAATTCCAGTTAAGCATTTGTGAGCTTTTAGAGCTCTTTGTTGTCTCATTAACCGCATTGCATTCATGATCTTCCCAACTTAGAGGTCTTGTTTCCGCCAAAGTCTACTACACATAACCACTTATGCTATTCGATTCTTATGAAATTGTTGTTTAACAAGGTTCTCTTTCTCAACATCATTTTTTTCATACTTGAGTCCGCATCGATCATTAATGAATGAGAACTTAATATAGTGCAAAATTGGCATAGTATAATGTATGTCCTCAACATGTTTAATAGGGCAACTCTATGAGCTTGATGGAAGGAAGGCAGGACCAATTTCACATGGTGCATCTTCTACAAGCACCTTATTACAGGTGAGCGATGATTCTCTGTCTCAACGAGTTTGTAGCAATATCTTAAGTTTCCTGTTTCTTCTCTTTCTTTCTTTCTCTTATCTGAACCATTTTGTTAGTAACAACCACATGCCGTCTATTTCTGTGCACCTAGTGATATTATCTGAATCCTGACATCCTATCTAGCTGATACTGCTATGTTAAGAAAAGGGTTGGTTACCTCAACAACCCTGAGGTTTGATATACTGAAACACCTTCTAAGGCTTGGTATATTACCATTACATTCCTTATTGTTAGTTCTGTTGATGGATAATTATAATTACCGTAAAAATGCTGAAACATTGCAAGTAGTCAAGTAGACCTAGACAAGGGGTGTAATTGTAATCATGTGTAAGCTTGGGGGGGTGAAATTGTAATTATTCAAACCTTAAGGGGATGTTTTGATGATTATGTCAAACTCCAGGAGTGTAGGGGTAATTATCCATTAAGAAAACCTTGAGAGAGCTTTTCTAATACATTTCTGCTACAGGATGCTGCCAAAGTTATTCAAAAGTTTATCGAGAAAAATCCTGATTCCATCAACTTCAATGTCATTGCCATTTCCAAGAAAACTTGAGCATTTGAAGGCCATTTCAGTCAGTGGGCTTTTTGAGGGTTCGACTTAGAAATGTCCTAATGAGGATTGTTACTAGGTGGATACTTAGTTCGTCTGTTCTGCCATACTCTCATCTGCATTTTTGCTGATGATTACTGGTGACCTTGTACTTCTTGTGGCATCTCATGCTCTTTCCAATGATTACTGGTGACCTTGTACTTGACCTTGTACTTGTTATGGCATCTCATACTCTTTCTAATTTCTGAGTTCCATCAACATGAATTTCGTTGCAAAAGGTGACAAAAATGGTATAAACATAGGTTTAGGTCGACAAAGATAAGTAGAGATTCGTAACAGAGACAATACATTCAAAGAATTCCTCTAATTGTATTGAAAAGGTGACCGAAGAATGCTTTGCAACAGAACTCTTCCCCCTTTTCCCCAGGACTCAGGCCTGTGAATGGGTAAGCATTACTCGACCCATATCCAAATAAAAGGATAGAGATTCATATCCGAACTTGTTCATTTCTTGACACATCCATTCCCAACTTATACTCATTGAAAATATTATAATGGATATGGGTAGGGTTTATACCCATCCAATACCTATAGGTATTGATAGAATTTATATCCATAAATTCAAATATTAGTTGTTTTAAAATAAATTTTTGTATATTTTCATTATTAATCAAATAACAGAAATATAACAGGAGGTATGTTGCTTTTAAAATGTATCATTGACAAATTTATTCAATTGGACTTTGCTGTCTTAAAATGAGATTAGCTTTGAAAAAAAAGCTTGCTTTTCTTTTTATTCTTATGGAAAAACGTGTTTATTTTATTGAAAAAAAATGAAATGAATGTAATCCATGTGAGAGCACATTCATAGTATCAATTTGTTAAAAGTATTAAAAGACAAAGTAAATCGAGAGCTTGGTTTGATAAGAACCTTTCAACTTTTTGTATTTTATTATAATTGATTGATAAATTAATATTATTTTTATTATATTCAAATTTGTATGCTTAAATATTTAATAATATAAATTAAAAAACCTACTAATTTTTACTTTTATTAAATTTTAATAATATCTAATTTTTTGTTGAAATTGTTACATCAATTTTTCATTCAAGTAATGTTATCGTTCAAAATTCAAATTATATTTTTTAAATAATTTTTTTATTGCAAATATAAATAATATTATTTTGTTTCAAGATTTGACATTTAGTCAATATAAAATTTGAAAACAACATTAATAATGTTTGTGGACCCAATGGGTGGTGGGTAATGTAGAATAGACTTATTGGGTCTAATTTGTGTAAAATAGGCTTTTTGGGTAGAACCCGATAGGTTTTGGGTTGTATAGGTTAGGGTAAAGTTTGGGCCTCTAATATTAGATTTTTATTGAGTATGGGCTTAGATATTCCAAAACCCTACTTATTGATAGGCCTAACTCAGACCCACCAAACCTTCTTCGCTTTATTCACAATAGAGTTCTGATTTTATTCAAGATCATGGTGATAAACTATGTGTTTGTCTGACCGGATCAACAGTTATGCATCTATTTTTAGTGAATTAGCCTGCTAATGATCTGACAAGGAATCCTTAGTGTTACATTGTATTGCACAAGAATGTTCAGACTTATCACCATAAGAGACATGGAATGGATCCTCTTTTGGTCCTCATAAAACCTCTGTGTTGATTTTAGCTTTACATGAGCCCGAGACGACTAGGTACGTGTTTGGGACTGTATAGAAATATAATTATCCACAAAAAGGTTATGATGGAATCTAAAATTTCGCTCTAACTATGATTGTAGTGTTAGTAAGAGAATTTTCATATTGATTTAAATCATGTGCTCTTGAATGGAATTCTCTAGGCGAAGATTTTCAATAAACTTGTTCTCTAATGACCTTCTCAAGACTTGGATTTGATGTTCGATTAAGTCTTGTTTTCATGTATAATAGACAGACTTGTTATGACAAAGACAATATATTGCACATAAGGTAAGGATGGTCAATACTTCGATGAGTATATAATAGTCATTAAAATAAGAAAGTCGTTACTTGAGTAGTTTATTTATGACGTTCTTTTCACTTATCCTGAACCATTAATTTATACGTTAGGAGAAAATACGTAATCGACTTGGATCATTGTCTACATCGACATCGAATTCATGATGTATTTATCAACTCTACACTTTGGTTTTGTGTGCAACACCATTTGTAGTTATATTTGCAAATACGATAAATGTTTCCAACTCCTTCATAGAGAATTTTGTATACAATTGACGCTTTAGTTGATGCCTACAATCCAACTTCAATCTCCAACTGATGTAATGTCATCAACATAAATCGTCAAGAATCCATCGTAGTCCATTGACTCTTTTGTACATTTTTTATTTATTGACTCTTGACAAGATCAAATAGTTTTGATGATTTCATCAAGAAGTATGCTCTAACTTTGACAAGTTTTAGAGGCCATTAATAATGAAGACGTAACCTGAAATTTTTAATTGCTTCATAAGTTGATTTTTATAAAAAATCATCGATGTTATGCTGTATAGGAATTTTATGGTACCCCACAAACTCCCTTTGACTTGATGCATTGCACCTAGCCACACCTAACCACACCCAAATGTTTTTCATCTAAAGGCCAGAAACTTGTTGGTGGGTGAATTGCACCATCACGTACCTAATTCCCCCATTCACCATCACAAGATCCCTTCAATCACAAGGGTGGGGTGCGTTGCACTTCGACTCACCAAGCAGGACTCGCTGTGTACTTTTAGATCAAAAGTGAATCAAGTGGCTCCCATTAGCCGAGTACACAACACCATGCACCATCAAAACACTACTATCCCTCACATGCCACATGGCGCAATTTCATTCATCCAACTCACTTGCACCAATGGGCCCGCCTGCAAACTCGTAATTGAATTAAGCACTGTGCTTTGGCGCGCACGCACACACTCCAATTACCCCAACTCAAAGATATGTGCCAGTTAGTATACAATCGATACTAAAAAACATACACATCTGGAAATTAATTAGTATATATACACTTGTCACTAGTTAATTTTATGATGAAATTAAGATTCACCATAAAATTAATTTTATTGAAATTTTTAACTTTTAATTACAAATTAGAAAACTAGTTGTACAAATTTGTTGTAAATTCAACACAAATGCATCATTCGTACCAATTTTTTATACTTTTCTCAAATTCGAATTTTCTTTAAGTTATTTTGTTACAAATTTATCACAGATATTGTTTATTTGTAATAGAATTCTATTTGTCATAAATTTGTTGTTACTGTAAGGGTGTATTTTTTTTAATGACAATATTATACTTGCAATAAAACTAAAGAAATTTTCAAGATGATGATGGATTACATATATAAATATATATGAATTCAAGTTATTGTGGGGGTTAATTGTCTTTACACAAAATTTTGTTCAAATATTTCATCAAATAATATTTAGAAAGGGTAGTTTATAAAAAGGAATACAAGTATGAGTAGGTGAATATTTATAAGGGATAATTGCCTCAACATTATCAGAAGTTTAGCACAATTACAAAAATATCTCTTAAGGTTGAACAATCATCATTGCATCTTCTATTGTTAATTTGACTATTGAAAAAAAAAAAAACAGATAACGCAGTATATGTGATATTATAAGTATACTTCTTGAACAAGGGGGTCTACTTGTAAATTTAATCTAAGTATTACATTTTTAAGGGATATATTGTAATGTTACACAAGTTTCGTTAAATTTTTCGTCAGCTGAGCTGTCGATAGGAACTTTAATGGGAAGCATTCAAACATCAAAAAGTGTCCTATAGTAATTATGTCAAATTTTAGGGGTGATGAGGTAATTTTATCATTTTATAAGTGATCACCACTAATATCAGGTACCAGCACATGGTGTCAACTCTCCCCATGTGGCATTAAAAATTGGTGTTACTTAATACCTTTTTTTTGATAAATGTGTTACTTAATACCTTGTTGTTAGGAAGTCCAAGGTAATATTTGTACTTTGGATTTGGACAGGGACAGACCAACATGTGTGAGGCCCACAGCCTATTGGTTAGCTCAGCCGGCAACCTTGACATTGACCCCTTAAAGAAAATACAAAATAATAAGAAATTAATAATTGAAAAACAAAACCTTGACAAAGACTGTCCTACTTTCGAACATTATGTGGGCTGGTGGGGAAACTCATCTCCACCCCAATTTTGTTAGTAGATTTGATTTAGTATATGCATTATTGTTTGGACACGCAATTACTAGTATATTATAATATGAGAGAATTGTAATTAAGCCTTTTTTCAAAAAGAACATCTAAGTAGGTGAAGTTTCTTATAAAAATTAATTGGCTAATTTTTTTATTTACTTACCCCAACTTAAACTTAAGAGTTAATTTAATTGTGTGAATTCAGATGTGTGTGTGTATATATATATTTATGAATCACAATGCAGATATAGTGATTTCTAAACTTGCAAAATGGGCTAAAAATGTTATGTCTGCTCTTGAATTTATCAATCAATATTTTTTGTGGTAAAGTCATCGATTTGTAAGAACGTTTTCCTTATTATTTAATGCCCTTCGATTTGCAACAAATATATATAGCTCTTGATTAACACTTTTCATGAGAATTGTTGTTTATTGATGCTACTATACCCAAATTTACCAAGATTTTAAAGAGTGGAGAACTAGGAAGGAAGATCGATGAAATGAATAAGAGATGAGAAATTAATCTTTCCTTTTCGATCCAACCATGACTATAATATTCATTTTGTCACAATCTTAACTCTCAATGCATATACTATTTAGTATACTGGATATATAAACACGTAATTTGAAAAGTTTGTGTACATCTATGTGTCTTTTTTTATTCTTAAAAAAATAGTGCAAGATAATGACTAGGTACATGAATTTTTGGTTGTTAGGATGATGTTCATGTAACTAGAGTTAATTTTCATGAATTGGCCATTAATTTGGTTTGTCTAGAGGTTTGCTTTACCCTGTGTTTATTATATATCGATTCCCTTGCATTTAGCAATTTTTACTATAAAAAATAAGTATTCGTCACAGATAAATTGTTAGGAAATTAACTTCATAGCTATATCTACAAATCAGCTACAAATTTTTCATAGTAAACATAAAATTTTAAATTAATAAATTATTAGCTATTGTCAATTTAGTAGTTAAGGATGAGCTAAGAGAGTATTTGATTCGGATTTCACTAATTTTCGTAGCCAAATTCCAAGCAAATACTCTCGTAGCTAATTTTAATGATGAAAATTGATCATATTTAATAAATTTGCTATTTTAAAAATCTAAAGTTACTAGGAAAATTTGTTGTCTTAGCTTCGAAATTAATTTTCTATCCATTTTTCAAAGCAGATACATAAGTTGTTTTGTAGTGTTTCAAATCTAAAGTTACTAGGAAAATTTGTTGTCTTAGTTTCGAAATTAATTTTCTATCCATTTTTCAAAGCAGATACATAAGTTGTTTTGTAGTGTTTCAAGCAAGTACATACTTTGAAGAATTTTTCTCCTATATTCCTCTTCCAAACATATACAACATGTTTCCTAATATAACACGCAAAATTAATTCTAACCAAACCAATCAATTTTTCCATAGTAGATAATTGCAATTCCCCCCAAATAATATTTTTCAAATTAATTATTTCTTTAAAAACTCAAAATCTTTGACATTCCCCACACATCAACATCACTAGTTGTTGGAGGAAAAAAAGAAAGGAAGAAACCACCAAAAAACATAAAAAACATGAGGCATGATTCCATGGGTGCCTCACCTTCGAGCACTTGGTCAGATAACAAGATTTTGCAGAACCCACACAGGGGATATATCGTACATATATATATATATATATATACACATCCATTTTGTCTTTCAAACCATATTATTAATCGCAATGTAGATATAGCAATTCATTATTTTGCAAAATGGGTTAAAAATGTTATGTTCGTTCTCGAAGTTACTCGTCAATATTTTTTGAGATGAAGTTACTCATTTATAAAATCGTTTTGCTTAGTATATACTATACTTCGACTACAACAAATATAAATATGTTTCCTAATGTGACACGCTAAATTAATTTAAATCAACAAATTAAATCAATTTTCCATAGTAGTTAATTGCAATTCTATATTCTTGAAATTATTTGTTTAGAAAAACTTAATATCTTTGACATGCTCAACACATCAACATCACTGGTCCTTGAAAAAAAAAAAGAAAAGAAAAAAGAAAAATCCAAAAAGCAGAAAGGGATAATTACCTCTACACCCTAGAAATTTGACAAGAATATCAAAGAATTCCCTACCGTTTGAAAAATTATCATTATGCCTCCTACCTTCACTACAGAAATATTGATTATTTGCAACCAAAAAAATAAAAAAAGTTGTGGCATAGAAATAGCAGCCAATAACCCAAATTAAGAGCCGTGGTAGATGTGATAGAGAATAATCCAAAAAGCAAGGTGAAAACAGTATTTTTCATAGCTACACTAAAGTGAAAATATCCACCACAACTATATGCTATGGTAAATTTTTTGCTATCTTCGTTGAAACCACCCATTATTATTATTATTGTAAAATTGTAGCAAATGATTTTTCTCTATCATTATTTTCCATTAACATCAACTTTCAACCGTGGTAATTACTTAAATTTCTCATGGTGTTTAGTTCAATTGATGCATAATTAAAACTATACCCTTTGAGCTTATGTATAATAAAAATTACACCCCTCTGTTCAAAGAGTCTACTTGTAAAATTCATAATACTCAGGGGGCGAAATTGTAATTACTTGACAACCGAACAGTAGGGGGTGTAATAGTAATTTACTTGGGATATATAATTGTAGTTACTCGGCAATTGAACTAACAACAGGGAGTGTAATAGTAATTAGCCAAATCTCTTGATGTGTTTTGGTAATTATGTCAACCTCGGGGCTATTGGTAATTATCCCAAACAAAAAAACATACCGGTTCCATGGGTGCCTTACCTTCTTAGTCAAATACCAAGATGTTGCTGAGCCCACACGAGGGAATATCATATATATATCCGTTCTCTATATTAATCCATGGGGGCCTCACCTTTCTTGCCGGTGCTATAATTCTCACGTTTCTTTCCACTATTTTATATATCCTACTCTTCTTCCTCGTCCGTTCGCAGGCAGCATCACTGGTACCGCCGTCGACCCCACTTCAACCACCGCTCCCTTTCAACAAATATATATATAGATATATATATATCCCCTTCAAAAACACCAGGAAACTATCGATTTCGACGGCAGATTGATCGTGATGGGCTTCATCAAGTTCCTCAAGTTTCTCAAATTGAAGCTAAGGCGCAAAAGAGTTGCCGAAAGAGTTGCAGCTGTTCATGAAGATAGTGTTATTGTAGAAGACAGTACAAAGGGGGTGAGATCTATGGTTTTTTGTTGGGAAGAGATTAAGAAGATGACGATGGATTTGTCGATAATGGTTGGATATGGGGGCTTTAGTACTGTGTATCTTGCAGAATTTCCGGATTCTATAAGGGCTGCGGTGAAAATACAGTGTAGCAGCGAACGTTTGGATCGAGCTTATAAGCAGGAGTTGGAGATATTGATGCATGTTCGTCACCCTAATATTGTCAAGCTTCTTGGTTATTGTAATGATCGAGGTATGTGTATATGATAACTTACTGCAAGAATATAGTTATTTGTTGATGAGAAATTTTTGACGTATAGGATTTTATTGCATATAGATGGCTTTTCAGATGGGAATATGCGAACAAATTTGAACAAGGAGAGGAACATTTATAGTCAATCATACTTGTGATGAATTGCTATAGGAATAATCATCTTAGCAACTGTTGAGGTTTTCTAATTACAGAAACACCCCATGAATTGCAAAATTATAGTAACTCTTCTAATTGGTAGTTCCATTGATGGAAAACTTAAAGAAGTTTGTATGCTATTACAAATACACTCTTGAACAAAAGGTCTAGCTAGTGGTAACAGTTGAGCTAATATATAATATTTTCATGGATAGTAATTGTAAAGTTATAATAATTTCCCAAATCACACGATTGTTTCTGTAATTAGATCAAACCTAATTTAAGTTTTTCTATTTATGATAGAAATTTAATGACAAAAATTATTTCTCCAACAAATTTAAAGTCTATCGTAGACTAATTGTTGACAAGATATATTTTAAAAAATTCAATGACAAAAGTTATTTTCCCAAAAAATTTAAAGTCTATCATGCATAGACTAATTATTGATAAGATATATTTTAAAAGATTTGTGGTGGAATAAAATTTATAACCAAAGCCATATTAGCAATGGATTTTACCAATTATGTTATGAACTTTTCTTGTTGATGAATCGGGCCGGGTGTTTTCTTGCCTTGACTATACATATTACATTTCCAAAGATTTCACTTTTGTAATAGTGTTCCCATAATAATAATGATCTAACTATCAATATATTATTGCAGAAGAAGGCATATTGCTATTAGAGTATATCCCCAATGGCAATCTACAAGAAAAACTGCACAACTCCAACAATGCCCCACTCTCATGGAAGAGACGCATGATTATCGCTTTCCAACTCGCTCAAGCCCTAGAATACCTTCACAAAAAATGCTCCCTCCAAATAGTACACGGCGACATCAAACCTTCAAACATCCTCCTTGATGACCAAATGAACTGCAAACTCTGCGATTTTGGATCCGCAAAAATGGGATTCTCTTCATTAGTCCTCCTACCTTCTTCGCGTAGAAACCGAATCACAATGGTGGGCTCTCCGGGCTACACCGATCCATACTACTTGAAAACAGGGCTTGGGTCTAAGAAGAACGACGTTTACAGCTTTGGTGTGATTGTTTTGGAACTTATAACAGGTTTAGAAGCATTTAATCCGATAAATGGTGAGAAAGTGACAACAAGAGCTCACGTGGCGCTGAGGGATGTAGAGAAGGTGGTGGAGATAATTGATCCTAGATTGGGAGGGGAAATTATTGATTTGGATGAAGTTAAGACAATGGCTGGTGTTGCTGCGTTGTGCCTTTGTGACTGTCCTAGTTTTAGGCCTAGTATGTCTGATATTTTGAGTACTATGAGGAATAAGATTTCATGGATATCTTCATGTGTGTTTGAGGAAAAGGTTGTGTGAAATCTTGGATTGGTGTAGTTGTGGGTGATGTGTGACTATGCAAATTTAGTCCCAAGAATTTGCATACGAAATATATGTGTACAGTCCTTTTTTGAGCTTGGTAATATTGAACACCGAAGTTTTGGTTTATTCTTCATGGATAATGAAAAGATGTGCTCTTGTTGGTGTAAAAACCCGCACGCAAGTGTACGTATCGCAACAAGTAATAAAGAGTGAGTAGAGTATCGTTTCCACGAGGAATTAGAATAAATTCGACTGAATGTTGCAAAAAATAAAATTCAACTAAAACTAAACCAAATTGTAACCGAAAAATTATTTTGATTGAAGAGTTTTGAAAATATAAAATTTTAAGAAAAGCGTTAAAGAAAATTCAATAATTAAACGACTTTAGAATTATGTAACCCCCTTTTAACATGGATAAATTCTTGTTAATATTTTTCTAAAATTTCTCGATTAATTATGATTACTAGCTTTAAGTCAAAAGCAACTCCAAGTCTTTTCCGAGTAACTTGTCGTCAAAACTCCTAATTAGCTAATTCACTATATTTCAATATAAATTGTGCTAATTAAGAGTTAATCTAGAACCACTTAATAAGCTACTTAAGGCATGCAAGTATATTCTTATCTTACATACGAATCAATTCATTTAATTATGCAAATAAATCGAACTTAAGTTCTTTTATCGATAACCTACTCTAAATATCCTTACCGAGATTATTTAGAGTTTAGAGAATTTAATTAGAATGTTGGCCGGACAATCAAATTAAGATAAACACCGTAATAAAAGAAGTAATCAATAATCAACGATTAACAATAAGAAACATTAACTCTTGAATTAATCCATGAAAATCGGTTCTTACATAATCCTAGAAAGAGAAAATTAGTTCATATTCATGTTAATGAATATGAACATAAAAACATGAAAATAAAGTAAAGAACGAAATACTGATATACGAAAAACGTGATGATGATCTCGAATGTTTCCTTCTGAGCTAGTTTTCAGAATTCTCCAAGATGATCAAAACAAAAGAAAATAAGTCCTAAATATAGTACAAGAATCCTAACTAGAGCAGGAGTCGACTTCTGATCAGTTTCGAGCTCTTCAGAATTCTTCTAGCTTCATTGACTGAGTCCAAAATTGATTATATGACTTGATTTCATTGTGCAGTAGAGTTTGACGACATCGAGAAGTCTTCCGAAAGTCAAATTGTGCACATTTCTCCACGTTGGTGGGTGCTTAAGCGCCGAAATGGGTGCCGAGCGCCCATTTCTCGTAAATTTGCCACGAAAGTAGGTGCTTAAGCGTCTAGATGGGTGCTCCAGCGCCTATCTTACGTTGTTTGGGGTAGCGAAATAGGTGCTTAAGCGCCACAATGGGCGCTCCAGCGCCTATTGTCAAACTCTTTCCACCGTGGCTCTGCGCTTCGGCGCACAACTAGGCGCTCCAGTGCGCAGTTCCGAAACTTTCCACCATCAGAGCGTGTCATGGGCGCCTAGGCGCCCATACCCGAGGACGTGAACGTGTGTTCGACTTCTTCGATGCTTCATTTCTTCGCTCGAACGGCTTTGTTCTCGATTTTAATCATCGTTTTGGGCTTCAACATGAATATATTTTTCTCTAAAACACTTAACACCCAAATCAGATAATTTCAAGATAAAAATATGATAATTTCACACATAAATATACCAAAAATGTAATGTAATTATGGAATTATCAAATATCCTCAAACTTAATCGTTGCTCGTTCCCGAGCAAATTTTTCAAATAGAAAATGCACTAGGATCATAGAGATAGCAACCTCACCCCAAAATGAAAATTACACACATATTCTCAACTCATGTTTAACTCTATATCAAATATTAAATTTATCGTGCCATGTTCTTTCGAAACATAGTTCGAATCTTCGGAGTCTTGTGATGATCAATCCCTGTGTAAGTGTGTGTGTGATTGGTCCCCATAAACTCAAGTCTATTTCAAACAAGACGATTTATGACTAACACATCGGTCCTAACAATTTTATAAGCTCGTTCTTCGTTCCAATTTTGATAGAATTGGATTGTACTTAACCAAAAATCAATAGGACTTTGATAGCATATAATGTAGGCTTTGGGTTGGGATATGTATATTTGGATAGAGTAGTTTAACTCATAGTACCAACCTATTTTCTTCAAGCACCCCCAAACTTAGTTTGGGGTTTCTTTTTCAAGTGAAGCAATCCTCTACTTTTGAAACACCTTATAATAAGCCTAGAAATGTCATCTGACATTTTGACGCGAGAACAAACATTGGTGATGAATGTATTCGGTTACTCAGTCAGACCCCTTTCTTTATATGGCTTTTTATCCTTTTGGAGTATGGTGTATACTTGAATTTTTATTTCTTTGGGGATTTTTTTTTTCAGTACAATAACATTCAAGTTAGTGCATATGAGATAGGGCCAAAATAGGGTATTTTCAGAAATCGGCTAGGCTTTTGGCTAAACAAACAAAAGGAAAAAATATCTTGCAAGCTCAAAAAGGGACCCGATGGATGATTGATCATGTTTTGGTTGGCTTGAAAGGCTCAATCGATCCAAAAAATGGCCTAAATCACTTTCTTGGCCGAGTACTTTCTAAATTCTATTTCAAAAGAAATTCAGACAAGTTTAAAAAATATTCGAACAAAAAATTCACAGCCATAAACAATCGTGTTTCAAATTTGACCCAAGTGTGTGGTTACAACCTATGTGCGCAAAATATGGCGATTAAAAATCACTTGACTCCTACATTCAAATCATATCCCAAAAGTGCATATTGTAACAAACTTAAAAAATTTGACATGATTGTGAACATGAAGGTGTGTCCTCGAATATTTGTGCAATGAGCATTGACGAAACTAAGTGGTACACATGCATAATGACAAGTAATGTAGAAGACATGCAAAAATCACATTTAATGCATTTGAAAAGCAAAGCACCCCCAGACTTAAAGAGGTACTTTGTCCTCAAAATACAAAAACGAAATAGAAGCAAACAGTAATGCATTAAGATGTGAAAGC
>JACFYI010002027.1:253151-266741 GCA_014898755.1 Handroanthus guayacan
GAGTCCTCAGGCAGAGATTCAAACCAGTCAAGTGCATCTCCAAGCAAAGAAAAGAAAAAGAGCCTCAATCTGAGAGCATCTTTTGAAATCCCTTCTTGTCTTAGAGTGTCGCATATTTTTAAAAAGTTGTCAATGTGTCTGTTAGGATTTTCGTGTGAAAGCCCACAAAATTGAGCAGTGTTTTGTATCATTCGTATCATAGGAATTTCAACCATTACACCTGCCGGTGATTCTGGAAACACGACACATGACTTCCGTTCTCTTGCACGAGGAAGGGCTAGGTTTCTGACAGAAGTATTTTCGTAGTTGTCAGCCATTATGATGTTTTGATTTTCTTCAACCTTGGCCTCCTGTTCTATGTGTTCCGCTAGTTTTCTTCTTCGTGCTAGAAAAGTACGTTCTATTTCAGGATCGTATGGTGCCAAATCTGAATTTTGGCTTCTTCGCATGTAATGTCTCTAGGAATCCCGAAAAATAGATAATAGAACTTAGTTCTAGTTTTGGTTATTTTGCAAAAATTTCAGCGAAAATATTGCCAGACTCCCCGGCAACGGCGCCAAAAACTTGTTGGTGTAAAAACCTGCATGCAAGTGAACGTATCGCAACAAGAAATAAAGAGTGAATAGAGTATCGTTCCCACGAGAAATTAGAATAAATTCGACTGAATATTGCAAAAAATAAAATTCAACTAAAACTAAACCAAATTGTAACCGAAAAATTATTTTGATTGAAGAGTTTTGAAAATATAAAATTTTAAAAAAAGCGTTGGAGAAAATTCAATAATTAAACGACTTTAGAATTATGTAACCCCCTTTTAACATGGATAAATTCTTGTTAATATTTTTCTAAAATTTCTCGATTAATTATGATTACTAGCTTTAAGTCAAAAGCAACTCCAAGTCTCTTCCGAGTAACTTGTCGTCAAAACTCCTAATTAGCTGATTCACTATATTCCTATATGAATTATACTAATTAAGAGTTAATCTAGAACCACTTAATAAGCTACCTAAGGCATGCACGTATATTCCTATCTTACATACGAATCAATTTATTTAATTATGCAAATAAATCGAACTTAAATTCTTTTATCGATAACCTACTCTAAATATCCCTACCGAGATTCTTTAGAGTTTAGAGAATTTAATTAGAATGTTGGACGGACAATCAAATTAAGATAAACACCGTAATAAAAGAAGTAATCAATAATCAACGATTAACGATAGGAAACATTAACTCTTGAATTAATCCATGAAAATCGGTTCATACATAATCCTAGAAAGAAAAAATTAGTTCATATTCATGTTAATGAATATGAACATAAAAACATGAAAATAAAGTAAAGAACGAAATACTGAGATACGAAAAACGTGATGATGATCTCAAATGTTTCCTTCTGAGCTAGTCTTCAAAATTCTCCAAGACGATCAAAACAAAAGAAAACAAGTCCTAAATATAGTACAAGAATCCTAACTAGAGCAGGAGTCTACTTCTTATCAGTTTCGAGCTCTTTAGAATTCTTCCAGCTTCATTGATTAAGTCCAAAATTGATTATATGACTTGATTTCATCGTGCAGTAGAGTTTGACGACGTTGAGAAGTCTTCCAAAAGTCGAATTGTGTGCATTTCTCTACGTTGGTGGGATAGGTGCCCCAGCGCCCATTTCTCGTAAATTTGCCACGAAAGTAGGCGCTTAAGCACCTAGATGGGCGCTCCAGCCCCCATCTTACGTTGTTTGGGGAAGCGAAATAGGCGCTTAAGCACCACAATGGGCACTCCAGCGCCCATTGTCAAACTCTTTCCACCGTGGCTCTGCGCTTAGGCGCACAACGAGCGCCCAGTTCCGAAACTTTCTGCCATCAGAGCATGTCATGGGCGCTTAAGCGCCCATTTGGGCGCCCGTACCCGAGGACGTGAACTTGTGTTCAACTTCTTCGATGCTTCATTTCTTCACTCGAACGGCTTTGTTCTCGATTTTAGTCATCGTTTTGGGCTTCAACATGAATATATTTTTCTCTGAAATACTTAACACACACCCAAATCAGATAATTTCAAGATAAAAATATGATAATTCCACACATAAATATACCAAAAATGTAATGTAATTATGGAATTATCAGCTCTATTGTTGAATCCGTGCATTGAAACTCAGTTTTTCCTTTCACAGACTAAAATTGACACAAAGATCCACATGTTTGAAGAGTTTTCAGCAAAAAACCCTTTGTTTTATATATAGCAATTGGCAAATCAAATCTTGTAAAAAAATAATTAACAAATAAAACTTTGTGAAAAAATAATTATCTCATCGCCCCTTACCATCAATTTGTACTATAAAGATCCGTGAAATAACATTAATCTTGCCATCTTTTTAACATGTTTTTTTTTTGGCCAATTTGTTTGGGGATAAAATGGGCAATTTGCCTTGAAAAGCCCATGTGTTCTAAAGTTCCAAGCGCGTATGACTAACTCTCTTGGCGGAAAGATTTTTTTGCTAATTAAAATTTCATGAGGACAATTTCACAATAATTAATTTTTCACAAGGTTTAATTTGCCAATTAAACATAACACAAGGGGGCCACTTGCAAAAACCTCTATATTTGAATATATTCGTGCTAGTAGTTTGTGAATTAACATGTGTTGGAGAGGCTTCTCTATGGTTAGCAATTTTGTGGGTATGAGGTGAGGGACTGGACTTTTAAGTAGTAACTATGACTCAAATTGGACGTTTCATAATTACATGACATTTCAAGTGTCATGTAATTGGTCTTCTTTCATCGAATAATTAAGTAAGCTAAAGAAACGAATATCTAAAGAAATTTGTGATTGTCATAATTTACGCTACAGGTAGATGTTGATAATGCATTTAGTTGGTCAAAACCAATTTTGAGTGAATGAAAAATTAGTGATCAAGCTACATAGTAGTTAACTAAAGGGGACTAGAAGAAGTTGGGAAGGTGGAAAGTACGTATCCCATGTTGGCATTTGAGTAAAAGATAGACCAAAATAAATAACTTAGATGTGTAGTAAAGGATTGGGCTTCTTGGGATACCAAAAGTGTTTGGAAGGGAAATGACCAATATATTAGTAGGTTCTATCCTAGGCACACTTATCTTTTTAGACCAAATTTATTTGAAATCTGACTTGGCCCTCTGCAGATTTATTATTTGGACCAATTAGATAAAGTTTTTTCTTTCTTTTTCTTCTTTTCCTTTTTCCTCCTCCAATTCGACCACCAGAATAATTTAGGCCTTTTGGAACTGAATCTAAAATAAAAAGGCAGTGTACTTCCAGTTCAACTGAATGTGTCCTAGTTGTTGTGGCATTTGAAATGGTGTCATTAGTGACTGCCATTACTGACCGTCACCACTGTAGTGTCCTCTTGCTGCTCCCTCAAGTCCCTATAAAATATTCAATTCATTTTGCATCAAGAAATCATTTACTGCATTCTTCAAGCCTTGTTCCTTAAAGAGAGTTTCAATACATTCTTTAGTTCAATTATTCAAGTAGTTTGTTGTGCTACTACCGCCTGAAGTAGTTGTTGTATTTTGAGAGACGATAGACAGTGAACTGTAAAGACTTGTGCAGGGCTAATTCATTTTAAAGATAGAGAGCTCATCTCTAGCCTTAGCCAACTCAATGACTGGTATTAGATTTTTATGGTGTGGTAATAACAATTTTGAACCAATGTAGCAATCACTGCAAGATCAAATGATCTTTCACTAACAGAAAAATTGTGACTGATAAGATTTCATCACATAGAGATAACATTTGTGAACAGATTACTTATGAATTTTATAAAGGAGCATAATATGTATTAATGTTGACACCAATGATGAACTTGTGATAATTTTCTATAATTATATTTTAATTCGAAATGAAAAATTCCATCACAAAAGTAATTAGTTTTGAGACGAACTTCAATTCCATCACATAATTAATTAGTGATAAAGCATATACTAATGAATTTGTAAGTTGTGACGAAGTGAAATCCATTACCAAACCATATTTGTGAAGATTTTTTTTGTTAATAAAGATGGTAGTTTCTTGTAGTGGTTGTTGGTTGCCGTAGCCTTCTTTTAAGTTATAAATAACCAAAGGTTAATTACAAAAATTTCCACGCGGTTAGATCCTTTTGTCATGAGGTAGATCTTTAAAATACTTGTAGCAACGACTAATATGTTAGGAGTTTTGGAGCTCAAGAGGGGGGTGAATTGGGCTTTATAGTTGAAGCAGCGGAATTTAGTCTTTTGAAAACTTCCAGTCGTTTTGTGTTAATTCCAGTTAAAATATCAATGTAGTCCAATTGATAATTCAGCGAAATATAGGATTCAAAATAAAAGTAAGAACGTAAGTAAAATCACACGATCAATTTATGGTGGTTCGGTTTTCCTACTCCATTGCCTAAGCTTATTACTTAGAATTTTCAACTTGTTAAATTATTAGCTAATTAAAAAGTGTTCGTACAAAGGGAATATTTAAATAATTTAATAGAGAGGGTTAAGAAATCTCCCGACTAAAGGAGTATAACCAATTCTATCTCTTTGAGAGACAGAATAAAAAGGTAGACACTGCTTTGTGTCTCAAACTGTTGCGACCAAGGCTGGAACGATCTCTAGTATGAGCGGTACTAGGGAAACTTCTGCCAGCTAACCGTATAAGGCTCTAGTGGACTGATGCTACTAAAGCTGCCGCCTTGCCTAACACGTTCTGGACTCTCATTCCAGACTAGTATTTCAATTCATGAACTTAGTTCCAGTAAGCGTCTGTGCTTGCTTCATTTTCTTTTAGACAGGTCCCTCAAGAGACACAAACATAAACGAAAACACAGAGAGATTAAGATAGCAAAAAGTAGGTTAAGACTTTTATGTCGTGATTTGTTTCACACTCTTAGAAGACTCTCCATTTTTTCTATGTTTTGTGTTTGTATTCGTTTCTTATTTATAAAGAAGGGACTAATGAGTATTTGAGCAAATCAAGGAGATTAGATTTGAATTTTTTGAACAGTGGAAGCATATCTTCTTAGATTTAGAAAGAATGAATCTTTCAGTTAAGATAAAATTTGAATAATAAGAGGGGTCTTTTAGATGTGATAGAATTCAAATTAAATTCAAATTTAGATTTACTAGAGTTAAGATAAATCTCTTCCAAATCATATCTTTTACCAAATCTCTTAGAAGGTTAGAGGAGATTCATATCTTTTCTAAAAAACAATTTGAAAATTTATCCAAATCCAACGACTAGAAAAATGTCATCATCAAAACATTTTCAACATAATAGATATGAACTTTGTAAACAGAAAGAAGCACAAGTTTGGCATTTGTACACTTGGCAAAACATGGGTACCCATGGGTACCTTAAGAGTAGGTAATGATGGTTTGGATAAATTATCCGTATTTTATTGAGTCAAAATAATGAATTCATTGCTCATGACTATGGTAATGGGTAACCTAAATTCCCATTTTTCTATTTAAAGCTAAATAAATAAATGCAACATTACTACATACATAATATCATTCAAATATTTACTAAGCAAAATTAATAAAAATTCAGAATAATTTTGTAGTTTGAAAACTACGACCAAGCATTCAAACTTCCACCAAATTTAATTTACATTACATTCCAAACTTCAACTGTTGATTCTATTACATGCCAAAAGTTTTAGAAATTTATGAGACTGTCAATTTGTATAAATTAGATTAAAGTTTAAGGGAATGTTTACTTCGAAGGAAAAAGGTGGTTTAGAAGGGGTGTCAATTCGGGTGGGTCGGGTTGATGCCTGGATATAATAGAAAAAATCTAAACCCGAATCCAACTCGACCTGATGCTCAATCCAAAATACTCAATCTTAACCTAACCCAACTGGGTTCGAGTTGGGTTCGAGTTGACCTGAATTTTAATTAGGTCACCTAGCAATCCGACCAACCTAGCCTAACCCGACCTAAATTATTATATTCATTTTCCCTTCAAAATTGACCCAACTCGACATGAATTACACAAAAAATTTACAAAATTTAACAAAGTTGCAAGCCAATAAATAACAGACAAACAAATTTTAAACCAATAAATTACAATCCAAATTACATATGAATAAACCATAGTGTTAGGAGTTGAACATAAATATAAATACATAACACAAGAGTAAGAGATGAAAAGTGAAAAGTAAGTTAGGGTTCTATTTTTCAAATCAAAGTATTGGGTGGGTCGGGTAGAGTTCGGGTCATGGGTTACCTGATTTTATATTTTGGATTATTGAATTGACAACTTGATTTTATTTTTTCAGGTCATCAATAGGGTCGACCTGATTCAACTCAAACCCGAAAATCCCAAACCCAAACCTAATTTTTTTCGGATGGATCGTGTTCTGGTCATCGAGTTGGGTTGAATTTTGACACCCCTAGTTTAGATTAGTTAAACTAAGTTAAACCCTTGTTTACTTTGAGAGTCACTACACACAGGCCTCACCTTTTGGCCTTTGATTCAGTGGGCTTATGGGGTGTAAAACTAACCTTCCAATTTAGACAGTTTATTTACCTTTTTTGTAACTTGTTTTTGTCAATTACCAACATGTCCCTATTGTTTGACAAAAAACGCCCATTTTGCCATTCTGCCCTGTTTCTCAAAATTCTCTTTTTAGCATGTGCATTAGCAATTCCACATACTTTTGCGGGTAATGGTTCAAGATTTTTCAAAATCTTATTTTAGTTCCTTCTTTTATTTTCTTTTTCAATTTGTTTTTCACAATTCCACCGAGTATGCAACTTAGATGGGTGTTAAAATGGATTGAATTAATATTTTGTAATTTATTTGAAAATTTTTTATTCAAAATTTCGAACCAATAAATATACAAAATTGATATTTATATTTTTTATTTTTTGATTAACTTTTAAAAAGTGAAATATTATTAGTAAAAATATTATTATAAACTTATATTTGTGGTTTAATCTTAGCTACCAACTTATAAAGAATAGATATAAAATTTAATTAATTATAACATTTTTCTTTTTTTTTTTTTTTTTTTTTTTTTTTTTTTTTTTTTTTTTGAGGATTACCACATTGGGTTAGTAAAAGGTTATAATTATTTTCAGCTATTTCGTCCCAATATATTTCTACAATTATATGTACTCAAAATTATACTAAATATCTAATATAAGCACAAATAGATATTTTTCTAGATTTTAAAGGTTTCACACTTTTTTTTTTTTTTGGTACTTAAAAAATGAAAAATGCAACATCTAATGAATTTTTTGCAATATTTAACAATGAGAGTACATTGATAAATAAACAAACTAAACTACTTTATACCAAACCATTAAAGTAAACATACAAATTCAAACTTGTCTATCTAAGCCATCATTCAAACCATTTATAAATCAAACTAGGCGTAACACACACACACACCCACACCCACACCCACACACATATATATAATATTCACAAGTTACCTTAGAAGAATTGAGATAATTATCCCTAAAATGTACATGCATCCTGTGAAAATGATCGGAAAATAAATAGAAAGATCAGATCTCCCGGATTACTTTGGTTAATGATCATCTCAAGTTATTCTGATAACAAGATGATCATTTCCCAACATCTGGTGCTGTTCATGTATCTTTCTCGCAGAACTTACCACAGAATAGCTACAGTCATGCAGTTCAATCGTTTGAAGAGTTGGTATATCTCCAATGCCTTGAGGAATTTCCTTAAGTTGGTGGCAATTCCTTAGGACCAGCTGCTGAAGTCTCGGAAAGTGGAAGTCGTCTGCTTCCCAACTCATTGGATCAGTATTCTCCAACAATAAAAGCTTTAGTTGAAGAAATCCTTCTTCAACCGGTCTCCACACAACTCCATCGAAGGCAAAATTTCTAAGTTTGAGAACTTCAAGGTTCGGTAAGACAGCAAGCGTAGCCATATCTTTCCATGGCAAATAGCTACCACTTAGGGTCAACTTCTTCAGGTTTTCAGGGAAGTTATCGCTTCTTGGCAGCCGATGCATTCTAGGTCTGTAGAGAAAAGAACACTTCAATGTTTCAAGTTGGTTCAGCCAAACAAGATTGCTTAAGCATTCAGAGCTCCAATCAAATTGGGAGTCACATTCAGTAGCAAGAATTTCTAAGCATTCAGAGCTCCAATCAATTTGGGAGCCACTTTCAGTAGCAAGAATTTCCAGTTTCCTAAGGCTAGGAAGTCGGAGAAAGACTTCTTTTGAACAACTGACCGGTCCCATTAGCGCAGAAAGAGTCTGCAGGTTTTTTAGAACAAATTGATGCTTCTCTTTATACAAAGGTGGAAAATAGCACCCCCCTTTGATACAAATATGCCTCAACTGTGGCATCTTCCAAATTTCCTGTGGCAAACACTGGCCTTGCCAAATGTGATCAATAATCAAAGTTTGTAGCTTCTGAAGTTTAAATATTGATCTAGGAAGCTCACAATTAATTGCCATTGCCAAGTATCTTAGATGAATTAACTCTGTAATCTCGATCGGAAAATGATTTGATTGCAGAAGCTCAATATCAAACACCCTCAGCAATTTGAAGTCCATTTGCTCCATGAACTCCAACAGAAACACATCAGGCAGACTTTTATTCTTATCGTAACACAGAAAAGTACGTGCCAGTGGCATAGAACGCATTGGAAAGTCATGCAGGATATTGGCGTGAAGGCAAATACGCCTGGGAGCAATGGCTTTTATTAGAAAGGTTGGAGCATACCGTTTTATCACGTGAAGAAAGTTTTCTTTCTGGGCCTCCCTCAAGCACAAGTCACGCAGCATATCATGAATGTGACAAGTTTTTATTCTGCCATTTGACCGCCTTTTTCCCACTAAAATTAGATTTCTATTGACAAGATCCTCCAAATAACCATCCGCAACAACTTCCAAGCATCTCCCCATTACCGGGACGACAAATCCTTCTGCTATCCACAACCATATCAGCCTTGATACGGGTATGTCATGGTCTCTTGGAAAAGCTCCCATGTAAAGAAAACAAGCTTTTAAGTGATGAGGCAAGTAATGGTAACTCAAGGCAAGTATGTCTATGCAGTGCTTCGGATGTTTAGTGACAACCGACTCTACAGTCTCTGCTATTTCCAGCCAACTATCCAATGTCTTGTTCATCGTATTCAAAACTCCTGCAACTACAACAATGGCTAGTGGCAGCCCTTTACATTTAACTGCAATTCGCTTGCCAATTTCCACCAATTCAGGGAGACATCTTTCCTTGGGGAACAACTTACTCTCCAAGAGCTCCCAACTTTCAGCAACTTCGAGGAAATGCATGCGATGAGGAGAACTTGCGCGATTAATAGAAACTGCTATATCACCTAACCTACTCGTAAAGGTGACTCGACTCCCATTCCCATCATCTGGGAAAAATATTTTCATAATATTCCAGTCTGTAGTTTGCCACATATCATCCAAAACAACCAAATATCTCCTTCCTTTCAAGGATTTATAGAGCTTTTCACCTAGTTCTTCATTGGTCATTTTACAGATATCATCTGTGATATTGGTAAAACATTTCAGAAGGCCCAAGAACATTTCTCTCACTCTATATGCCAGAGGCATTGTATGTTGAGGTATTGTGATCCATGCACGTATATGGAAATGATATATAACATAACTATCATTGTAAATTCTTTGTGCAAGAGTCGTCTTACCGATTCCTCCCATTCCAACAATGGGAATAACTTGCCGGTGCAATGGTTCTCCAATAAGTTGATGAAGGAGTTTTTGAATATCATCATCAATGCCTACCAGCTTCTCCTCTGCACTTGGTGTCAGATCTTGAGGTAAAGGAATTTCCTCCACTCCAGGCTTAAATTTTCTTTCAGACTTAATCTCAAACAGTTGGAGTACCTCCAACTTGACAGACTTAATCTCTTTGACTATCAGCGAAAAGCTTTGCTGGGCAATTGCAGAAATCTGCTTCCACCCGAAATCCCTTTCCGGCAAATGAGCTGGCCTAGTATCGGTGATACATACATTCGAATCGATAAAATCTGCTGCTTTCAGAGCCGCATCTCTTATCTTTATCTCCAAATTCTTCACCACTTCATGATCAAATCCTCTCTCTTGTGGATCCTCTAGGAACGATTTCAGATATTTGACTTCCTGCCGAAGAGATTTAATCTCCTCTTCGTTAAGATGCATCAGATATGAAGCAGGTTCTAAGATTTCGTCTAGATTCTGCATCAGCAAAACAACAGCAGCATAAGCCATCTCGCTCTTCTGAACGCAACTTCGACCCACAAACAATTGAAGCTGAATGCAAGTCAAAATATCCCAGATCTTGAAATTGCATTGATATGGGATGCTCATTTCCTTGGCACAATATTTTAAAAATCTTAATAGAAATCAATTAAAATATATATACTTAGCTATCAAACAGAAAAAACAAACATATACACAGTACCTGTGTTTATCGCTCATAGAATAAGTTAGCCACCAACTTGAGCAATATATTAGTTACGTTCGTTTGCACTTCTTCAATAAAAAATTATTTTCAAAAAATGCAAACCAATTTGTGCATTTTGGGAAAATTAACTTAAATTTAATATTCAAAATATTTCTTTATGTTTGAAAATATCACCGAAAAATAATTTTATGCAAGAAAACATCATAATTACATATAAAATTAATTTTATATAATTATCATCTGAAAATAATAACCCTTTTATAATCATAATTATATATAAAAATAATTATAAATTTCATCTTTTCTCTTCTAACAAGACAAAAAATGACATCATTTGACATCTAAGTAAAAAATATCATAATTACATATAAAATTAATTTTATACAATTATCAACTCAAAGAGAACCCATTTATAATTATAATTATGCATATAAATAGTTGTAAATTATATTTTCTCCCTTTAACAAGATAAAAAATGACATGATTTGATATCTATAGTGAAAAATTGTCTCATATCAAAATATAACTAAACATTACTTCATAATCCAAAACAATTTCTACCCATTACTCAAAATATAAACAAACATTCATATCATTTCTCATTTTATTCTCAAAATTCATTTTTTCAAAACAACTATCCCAAAATACCCTGAAATTATATTAAGACAAAACATCAAACTAAGTTAGATGCGCTTGGTAAAAGAAAAGGACACATTATCAAAGCCCCATGAAACTAATTTACAATCGTGGGTACTTGCGCTCACGCCACCGTCCTTTGAATGCAGTGGCACTGTCTCCACCTTTTTATGGTGGAGGTGCAAGATTCGAGTCCCACTGACAGCATATAGGTGTTTATCTACTGTATGGTAGTCTTTGTCCACCAAATGATGGTTTAAATTATTTGGATTGTATTTCGTCATATATTTGGTCTTCAAAATGTATTCTCACAATGATATTGATGTATAATTGAATGTAATCATTTCTCTAAAAAAAAAAATTGCACTCACTATAAGTTATATAGTTGTGTTTCGGGCTGATAATCGTCTATCTGAAAATGAGTCTAATTATTAATATATGAAATCAAACTATTGAAGATTCAACTAATTTATCATATTAATTTTTCTAACAATTTTGTTATTACTAAAATTTAAAATCTTTTAATACATTCTTCAATACTATTAACTCATTGTGTTATAAGCCTCAAACATTTCAGACACTCCATACCTCCATCTTACTCCATGAAAAGATCCCCTAGCATCATTGATATCAGGAAATTCAATGACTAATGCTGTCCAATATATAGTTTTCTTCATGACTAGGAGACTTGGGGATTAGATCTCTCCCATTGAGCATAAGCTTTTTTGAGCACCAGATGCAATATGAGCAGGTAGAGGAGGCCCGTACTTCCAAATGGCTATGTCAATATCAGCTATGATCCCAAAGCAAACTCAATAATGCATTTCCATCTCTTATAATTTTCACTATTCAATACTTCAACGGTGCGAATACCATTATTCAAACTAATAGTAACCGTTAAAACAACGTAAATTCAACAAATTATTATCAATACACAATTAACAAGAATAAGCTCAAAACAATATAGCTCAATAGTCAAGTGTGCCATGACAAACTCCCCTTTGGACAGAGCATGTCACACAAAATAGACCTCTTCATGCAAGAATGGTACGTAACTACTCTAATCTTTGAAAACTTGCCTCCGTGGATAAACAACTCTTCTAAATTAATGTATTGCTATCAATAGGTTCAACAATAGTAAGTTAAATTATAAAACATATCTAAACACGTTTGGCAGATAAGAACGCGTAATAATATTATCAACTTGAAATATGCATAGTACAACTTTTACAAGTCTCAATAAACAAAACACGTTTGGTGTAACTATTTACTTCAACTCCTAAAATAAGCACATGACCGAGTTCAACAATTAATTGCTTGAATTGCATATGTACAAAATATATGCAAGATTCCCACAAACTTAGGTATGACAATAATATGTACCCGTTGGGAATCACAAATACAATATATAACATTAGTGTTGTTTTATAATCTAATATAATTAACTACGGTGCTCTTTGGTGAGGGTTACAAAGGTGAATTATACTACTTTATAATCTCTTATAGTTTCTTTGATATCTCATATTTAATAGCAGGCTAACCCGTTTCAAGGGTCCATCCCATACTATTTCTTTTAATATTGATATTGCTTTTCCCCCAAGACTAATTAGTATGAGATAATAAAATTTGAGTAATATTCCTAATATTGTTGTTCCCAGAAGAAATGCACCTTAAAAAATGGTATTTATGCTTTAATTTAGGAGGCACAAATTATTAAGGGCTACCAAACACTTGATTAAACATATATATATATATATATATACTATTTTTATATTAGTCACAAATTAATAAGTGCTACCAAATCCAAGATTTATTTATATATTGCTACAATTTAGTAGGGCTGCAAAGTAATATGATAAATCTAATACAACATTTCAAAAAGCCCCTACAAGTACATAAATTCAATAAATAAAAAGAGAAAGGATCATGAATTTTTATGTCCTATGGTGGATGGTTTCACTTCAGTATAGGCCATGCATGATAAATTCTGTTTTCATCTCAAATTTTTGGAATATTGGCTATAGCTTACATAGCAACTGTTAACGTTTTAGATTATTGAACTATGATTTTCATCACAACTATTAATTTTTTAATTGTCAAAATTTTTTTTTTTTGTTTGTAATGACACTACCAGTGCAATTAATATATTTAAATATTTATGATTTCATAGGTTTGGCTAATCCCTCAACAGGAATGTAATTTCTTCCAGAGTTTAACATTAAATTGATGTGGACAATAGCATCAACAGTACCACGTGGCAGTACGTCCCAGTCTTAACGCAACTGTTATGGTGGATTACTATAGAATGTGAAATGATATTTGCAGAGTAGTTTTTACTATCTTGCAGAGCAGTTCAACAAAACAAAATTAACACCCTCATCCCCCCTAAACAACCAACCTACCTCTCCTATTAAATATTTTGTTGTTTTTTGTTTCTCTCTTGTGTAACGTTGTATCTTGAAAAATATTTTCTTTTTTTTTTTTGGTGAATTCGAATTACGACCCGAATCGAGAAGCTCGTGATGCAACCCGAATTAGA
>JACFYI010002027.1:278072-291488 GCA_014898755.1 Handroanthus guayacan
GAGTTTTGGGTATGAAATAAATTTTTTTGATTGTGAGAAAAATCTCAAATTAGCGAAAAATCGGTTGCTGATTAGAGTTTCTCTAAAAACTATTTTAAAACATTTATTGATTAAACACGAGAGCCTAAAAATTAAATTAGGGAGTTTTTTGGGGTCTCACACCCGGAGATTTAACGAAATCTTATTTCAGTTATTGCCCTTCTTAGTTCAGGATTCAGTTTGAATTTTTCTGTAAATATTGTTGACATTTATCGTGATTCTATTTACTTTGGTAGTGGACATATTACGGATGGATTTTTCATTTTGAATTGTAACAGACAGATGTTTAATTATTATGTTGATCATTTTGTTTCCTTAACTGTCTGTTCTTCTAGTTATGCGAATATTGATGTTGATGTTTGGTATGCTAGATTAAGTCACACAGGGCAAGACAGAATGAATCGACTTGCAAGGGAGGGACTGTTGAGTCCATTCTCTAAAGTTAACCTATCCACTTGTGAAAATTGTCTTGTTGGTAAAATGACTTGTAAACCTTTTGGTAAGGCCACTAGGGCTGAGTATCCATTACATTTGATTCACTCAGACATTTGCGGTCCAATAAGTGCAAGGGCTAGACATAGAGCCTTATATTTCATTATATTCATTGATGACTTTACACGTTCTGATCATACCTATTTGATTTTTCACAAATTTGAAGCTCTAGAATGCTTCAAACAATACATAAACGAGGTTGAAAATCAATTCGATAGGAAGATCAAAACCTTTAGAAAGGATCGAGGTCGTGAGTACCCATCCGATCAGTTTAAGGAATTATGTAATGAAAAAAGAATAATCCGACAACTACATATTTCCCATACATCACAGCGAAATGGTGTCACTAAAAGACGAAATATAACATTGTTGGAGATGATTAAGTCTATGATGGCGCAGGCTAACTTGCCAATTTCCTTTTAGGGATATGATTTGTTGACTGTGACATACATTTTGAACTGAGTGCCCTCAAAATCAGTACCTTCCACCCTTTAGGAATTATGGATAAGAAAAAAACCTGACTTAAACAATTTTAGACCTTGGGGATGTGCTGCGTACGTTCACGATTTTTCAAAAAAGTTTGAAAAATTAGGTCCTCGAGGAAAGAAATGTATCTCTATTAGATACTCAAACCAATGTAAGGGTTATGTATTCATAGAGGAATGATGATTGACGTGTGATTGAGTTAGAATCAAGGAATGCGGACTTTTCGGAAAAAGATTTTTCTAAAAGAAATGAAATAAAGGAACCTGAACCTTTATTTGAAATGATGGATTCAGAAAATGGCACAATGCCACATAAATCAGTGGAAACGAACTATAATACATTGCCACTCGATCCAAGCCGGAGCAATTCAACAGATCCATCTGGATCTTCTCAACCGAGAAAAAGTAATAGGAAAGTCATGCCTAAATGTCATTTTGACGTCAAGGGCCATGTTTTTTGTGACTCATCACGAGAACAAACATGAAGTTATGGAACTTATAGTTTTTTCAGAAGATGTTGATGAGCCCAAGACTGTGCATGAGGCTCTATCAGGTCCTGTAAAAGATAAATTGAATAATGCAATGGAGGAAGAATTAGAGTCAATGAGGTCAAACCAAGTCTGGGAACTAGTTAACCTTTCTCGCAGACAAAAAACCATCGGGAACAAATGGGTTCTCAAAATCAAGTATAGGGCAAATGGAACCATTGAAAGGTACAGGGCCCCCTTAGTAGCAAAAGGCTATAATTAACAAGAAGGTATTGGCTATGAAGAAACCTTCTCTCCAGTAGTGAGATTTGCCTCCATCCATCTTCTTTTAGCTATAGTGACTAATATGGGCCTAGAATTACATTAAATGGATGTCAAAACTATTTTTTTAATGGGGAACTTGGAGAAAAAATCTATATGGAACAATCAATAGGTTTTGTTCTAAAAGGACAAGAAGATAAGGTCTGTAAATTGAAAAGATCGATTTATGGCCTAAAACAGTCTTCTAGACAATGGTACTTGAGATTTCACCGAGCTATAATCTCATATGATTTCATCATAATTGATGAAGATCACGGTGTCTATGTCAAGAAGTCCAAATATAACTTTGTAATTCTGTCCTTATATGTTGGCGACCGGTGTATGGCACCTAGACTCTATTTGCTTGTCGGTCAAATGACTTAATGCAAGTATGAAAATATGAAAACTCCACTATATACAAAAATAGATCTCCAAGTGATGGGGATCAACCTTCATGTACTAGTGGGAGATATTGGAAAATAAACTTGGGTTGCTCATGTGGGTTGACCTATGAGAATTATTCTGCAGCCCATCAAAATATGGCTTGACAGAATAAACGAGAGGGAAGGAACGTTTCTTCTTTTGAAAAGAAGAAAACCACCCACTCTCTCATCCCCACTACACATTATGGGCAACATGCCTCAAGAATAACTCCCTTATATCTGAAAAATATATAGAGACAACTCCTCACTTTACAATTCACGTTGGTGTGCAAGGGGTAAAAGTGTGTGAGAGATTTTGAAGAATATTAGATTTATTCGAGTGCAAATATTTGGGTGGGAGTTTCATATAATTGCATTTAAGTTGTGGAACAAGAATTGCTTTGATTTCATGAATTATCCTAGACTAGAAGGCATGGTTTGAAGCAGTAAGAAGACAGTGATCTCAATCCAAGTTTAATTTTCGATTTAGAGGTAAGCTTCCGAAATTAATGATAAAAATTCATTTATAATATGTATGCCTCGTTCTTCAATGTCGATTTCAGTTTAAAATCCTTCTGGATGTACACGATAGATACATGAATGAGGTACCTATTTCGATTTTTAAAGAGATTGAAGTAATTACAAAATAGTTATAATTTTTAAATATGATTATAACCTAATGAATTAATTAGATAAAGTGAAGATAGTCCCACGAGCCCACTAATTCTGGGCTTAGGTGCTATAAATACACCCTAAAAATATTAATTAAGGTTAAGGAGTCATTAGCTAAAAAAAATAAATACGAGGCTTCTTATTTGATTTGTGGTTCGGATTCCGAACCACATCATTTTGGTGCCATTTGTGAGAAATATGGAGCTAAGACGTGAGAAGAATTTGTTGAAAGAGAAAACATCAAGCTAATTTTTTTTTTTTTTTTTTTTTGACTTCTTAAAATTTTTGAGTCATTGTTTCTTAAAGAACTACCATTATTCACGTGTATTTATCAATTTCTACTAGAATTAGATATACAAAAAGTAAAATGCCGCAGTGAACTTTTAAGAACTATTAAGATATTTGATTTTAGCGTCTTAGGGCATTATCCAACAATATTTAAAGATTTATTCTCAAGTTGGTGGAGCTGTTGGCAAATCAACATTTATATTGTTTGGGATGGAGATGGCATGTTACTATCTTTCTTTTATAAGGAATTATATATTAGAATTTTGGAGTTTGATTAATCTATATCAGTTGTAGAAGGCATTAACCCACATCCCCCTGCATCCATTAACCTTGCTGTTAATGACTATGCAAAGGAGGAGGAGAAAGAGTTCTCTCTCTTTACATGAAAAAATATGTGTGTATAAATACATATATATAAGTATATATATAAGTGTCACTCACTCTTATATATTTTTCCCATATATATTGAGTTTGATAAAAATTTAAAAAAAAAAATCTACTATCAAAAGCTAGAAAATGCAGAGGTTCGAAGCTATATTATTAAGAAACAGAAGGGATTTTCAACGTAAACTTTCTAATTCTCCATTTGATTATGTTTTTATCTTCTATCATCAAAATTTAATTTTTGAACTCACCTCCCAATCCATTCACCAGCATCCCAGGCTTGGTTTTTGCTCGCCTGTCGATGGGCTTGTCGCAAGTACTATCAACAATGAAATCTTTCTGGGGGCAATTTTCCATGGTTACTATCACAAGATGGAAGTGAATCCCAGGATGTTCAAAGAGTGTCCCCACTCATATGAGAAAACAAGAAATCTATTAAGCTGAGAGAGTTGAATTTGAATACTAGGCGGATTAAATTTTGGTTCCAAAACAGGAGAACTCGGGTGAAGGCAGAACATGCAAAAGTCGGTAATTGTTTCCTACAGTAGTCACGAGGGCTAGGAACATTGAAGTGATATCATTTGGAAGCCAAAATGGAACATTACTACTGATGCATGAAGAATTACAAGTTCTTTTAGCCTTGGTACCGACTAGACAATTCTATTTCCTTCGATTCTGTCAGCAAATTGGACACGGCTCATGGGCTACTGTCGATGTGTCCTGTGATATCCCTAATCAAGATAGATGTTATTCTTCTTCATGCAAAGCTCGTAGACTCCTTTCTGGATTCTGGATGCTTGATTAAGGACATGCCTAACGGATATTCAAAGGTACCTGAGATCCATCAATAATTCCCAGAATGAATATCTCTTTGAGTTCCGCTTGAGATCAAATAAATGATCCCCAGAACAAATACATTGCCGAATTCTGATTGAGATCACACAGATGATCCCGGGTACAAATATCTTTTCGAGTTTTGCTTGAGGTCAAACGAATAATAGTCAGAATGAATATCTCTTCGAGCTCTACTTGAAGTTAGAGAAATGATCCCTAGAACAAGTTCCACCTGAGATCAGACAAGTGAACCCCAAAAAAAATATCTCTCTGAATTTCGCCTGAAGTCAATGCAATGATCCCTGAAACTCTCCAAATGGGAACATGTGTTTGTTGGAAACTAATCTCAAGAACTGGAATGGTGGAATGCTCAATGAAATTATTAGAGAGCTTCTAGAACTTTGAAAAGATGTTGAAAGATTGAAAACTAAAAATTAGAGATTAATATATGTGGGTTTATGTGTTCTTACAGAAATTCATAAATTTTTGTCGAAGTCATAGGTAGACTTACAGAACTCAAAGTCCCCGTTTTAAGGCTTCACTTGACCATTGGGAAGTTTAAATCTTGTTTCAGTTTTGTAAGGCCCTCAACTAGTAAAAGACTGAAAAATAGTTATGTGGGTAAATAGTTGCAATAATAACATAATATGTAGGAGGGGTATGCATAGTTTGCTGTAAAGATTGCATTCTAACTATTTTATTCTCAATTTAACTCTCAAAGTCCAATAGAGAATAGAGGGGACTATATGATGTATGTATTTCGATTTTTAAGGACATAGAAGTAATTACAAAATAGCCATAATCTTTAAATATTATTATAACCCAATGAATTAATTAGATAAAGTGAAGATGGGTCCACGAGCCCCCTAATTCTAGGCTTAGGTGCTATAAATACACCCTAAAAATATTAGTTAGAGTTAAGGACTCATTAGCTAAAAAAAAAATAGATACAAGGCTTCTTATTTGATTTGTGGTTCGGATTCCGAACCACATCAATGAACCTGTAATTTTTAGTACATTTGGTTCAAAGTTTTACAATTTTAGTTCCTCAGGTTGCAAAATTATAGCTCAAGTCTAGAAATTGTTGACTCATCCTCACTAGGCTACAAAATTTGGAGTTCTTTTTACGTTTGTCATTTTCAAGCCAAATCAGAAAAATGAAATGGCACATCATATTACAATTCAGTTGGAAATGAGAGGGAAAAACGTGGCACAAAACCTAAGCGGGGATAGAGAGAAAATCAGAAACCAAAATCAAGAGCCCTAACCCTCAAAATCAGGGAGAGAGAAAACAGAGTAAAAGAGAACTGAAAAAAGCTCTAATGCAATACTGAGAAAAATTCATCTGAATTCTCGAGTGCATTGTGATTAAGCCCTAATTATTTTGCAAAAAATCTCGATTAGAAGAAGACAGTACTACTTCATTTGTCTAGGTACGAGAGAGAAAGGAAGAAAAACTACAAAGAAACTCATCTCCCAGTAAGAAAAATGAGGTTGAAGAGAGAAATTTTGCCATTTTATTTCTACACCACTAAAAGGCCACATCTTCCATTCCTTTTCCAGCTGAGTTGCAATTATATTCCTAATATTTCTGTTCCCTAGAGGAAATGCACCTTAAGAAACAGAATTTATGCTTTAATTTAGGAGCCAAGAATTATTAAAGGCTACCAAACACTTAATTGGATATATATATATTATTCTATTTTTATATTATCCAAAAATTAATAAGTGCTATCAAACCCAAGATTAATTTATACGTATCTACAATTTAGTATGACTAAAAATTAGTATGATAAATCTAATACAACATATCAAAAATCCCCTTCGAATACATAAATTAAATAAATAAAAAAGAAAGGATCATGAATTTTTATGTTCTATGGTGGATGTTTTCGCCTCGATATAGGCGACGGTAAATTATGTTTTTACCTTGACTTTTCAGAATATTGGCTGTAGCTTTCAATAGCAACTGTTAACTTTATGGGTTTTTGAACCATGACCTATGTCACAAATTATTAATTTTTTTATTGTTAGAATTTAATTATTTTGTAACGACACTACTAGAGTAATTAATATCTTTAAACATTTACGATTTCATAGGTTTGGCTAATGCTTTAACAGGGATGCAATTTCTTCTAGAGTTTAACATTAAATTGATGTGGACAGTAGCATCAATAGTACCATGTGGTGTAGGTCCCAATTTTAGCGCAATTGTTACGGTGGATTACTATGGAATTTGCTCATACTGGTTGCGGCGAAGGGGGTGGGCGGGCTGCTTTTTGGATAATTATGAAATTCCGATTTCTAGATATAAATATAAATAAAATTATAATTTCATCATTACCGCAGTTACAAAGGTCGCCCTTCTCCTCTCAAAACTAAAAAAAAAAAAAAAATTCATATTGTTATATATATGATAAAATAAATAAAGAAATATTTAAATTTTTGAAAATTTAATTTCTATCTCACTAATCAAAATTTCTGGCACTGTTCCTAATTTGGCCTTACTTCATTCACTATGGGATTGGGTATAAGGGTTACTAATGTAATACAAATTTCAATTATGCAAATTCACTTCACAAGTGAACAACGCATGATCACATCAACAAGGTCTTAAAATTTGCAAAAAGTCAATCACAGTGACTTGACATAACATGTTGAACCTTATATCTCATATATATATTCAACGTAAACCTAATCAAAATATATAATTCATAATATTAAAATGATAATGACAAAATATTAATAACAAAATAAGGATTCTAAATTCACAGCATCTGACTCTAATACCAACTGTAAGAAGTAATTTGATCAATCTAAAATCCATATCCATGAATATCATAATATCGTGCTAACTTACCTATTTAGCCTGGGAGTTTTGACAATTAGGATCTCCTGCGGTTTGCTCGAATCGCTTTGGGTAGATGTTCTTTCTATGATTACTCAAATTAATCTAGATCTTATTCTCCTTCTCTCATAAATACTTCGACAGTTTTAATAAAATGAGTCGTTATAAAAAATGTGGAGTAGAGAGGGAACTTAGCCATCATATAAAGATAATCTCGAAAACCCTCCAATAATAATAGGCCAACACAATATATAGACCTTGTGAATCATGTCTCGTTAACCATATTGATTTAGATCGTTTCTATTTCATTAAAAGATAAATCAATTAATAAAAGTCCACATAATAAAAATCTACGCGTTGATGACTGATGTTACATATTGTTCTGTTTTTGTACCTTCTGAGTGTAAAAGGAATTGGGCAAAATTCTTTTCTTTGAACATATATTTGTCACTTGTGGCGACGGGAAACTTCCCCCTTGGAGAGTTTTCCTTCTCTTCTTCTTCTTCTTGCTCTTTTCCTTGTCTGGGGGTCCACACTTGTAACTTTCTTCCTAACCAAACTAGGAGTTCGATGGTTTTTGGTCTTGTTTATAATGTTTTGAAAAATAATTTTGGAAAAGTATGTTTAATGATTGTGTGAAAATGAAGAAGATACACTATGTTTAATATATATCTCCCAAAGGAAAAAAAAAAAAAAAAAAAAACTGATTATACCCTTGTATTTTTTTAACAAAAAATTGCAATTGACTATTGAATTCGGGAAATGCTTACACATGCTCATTTTGCAAGTATTATTGCGATTTGGCTATTAAAATGTCTTTTATTCTTTTTTCTTTAGTCATTTTCATTCCCAACAATCAAAATTTTCAAATTAGTTGACAATAGGTTGAATGAGTGATTTTCATTTGAAATTTTGGATAAAACTCTCAAAATTCTAGTATTTAGCAGATAGGTTGATGATTCGAAAAAAGTGAGAAACTAGAAAATGGACTCATCATAATCATGTCTTAGTTTATTTTATGGGAGACATTTCGTCGAAGTCAGTAGTTAATTGCAATTTTTTGAAAAATACAAGAATACAATCAAGTGGATATTTTTTTCACAATAAATTATTTGCTAATTAAGCATATCACACGGGTAATAGACACAATATATCCTAAATATATATTATTGACACATATAATAATTTGAAACAATTAAAACTATATAATAAAATATTTATTGACAACTATATACTTTGGAGTAAAATATCAATTCATTTTGGAGGATCATTGGTTGGGTTCATTGCATGGACAACATGTAGTTTGTACAGTAGCAGTGGTCACTTATGACCGAGGGTTGAATAAGTAATACAGTTGGACTAATAATACTAAATATAGATGCACACCGGTTGCGCAATGGATAAGGCAAATCAAAATTTTATTATTACATCTTTGAAAAGAAAGATTTTTCTTTTTCTTTCAAGATAAGACCAAAGAAATATTTATTTATTGATCATTAAAGACATACGACATATTAATATCATTATTACTAGTGGGGTCCTAGGGCACGTGGAACCCCAAAATCAGCCCAAGGTATTCACTCATTTCTCGATACTCAAAAGGAGGGGGAAAAACGACATAATTATTTAAACACCCTCAAGCTCTTTCTAATTATTGAAGGATCTTATGTGATTGAAAAATTACAAATTCCCTAATTAAACTGTTAAGATTTCCACATCTATTTTTTTTACTGAATATTAAGTTATTTTTTATTTAGACCTAAATATTTATTTCTTAACTATTATATTATACTAAATATTGATTTCTAATATAATTAATCAAGTCCTTTTACTGATGATATAATGATATGATGAATCGTTTCTAATAAAAATTAACTGAAGGTGTTCTTATAATACTGCAATCAACATATTCAATCTTAACAAATAGTTAGAATTTCACAAAGTTTCACTAAAGGGTCTAATTTTAATTTAAAGAATTGTCATTTATGTTTTCGTTTGTCGCATCAATGGAAGTTGAAATATACGAAAGAAATATATATATTATATATAAAGTATAAGGGTCAAAAGTAGTTATGTTTTGTAGTATATTTTCATATGTTATGCTTAAAAATATCCCTTAATATTAATTTTCTTTAATAACTATTTATAGTATAATAAAAAGATATTAATTCACTAATTTATTTATTTATGCTAAATTATATGTATATTTATATTAAATATATTGATAATATTCTAATTTTTAAATATACATAATTTAAGTTCATATTATATTTTAATAATATAGAAAATATATACATATATATATGTATGCGCGCACCAATTAAGTGTGCATTGGATACTAATTATTATAATTTCTCAAATGATATGGGATGATTTTATAATCAAATCAAATTTCAGGGACCTTGAGGGAAATATCCGAAAAGAAAAAGAAAAGTAGCTTTTCTTCTCTCCCTAAACCCTCCGCCGTTGTTTTCTAGTTTCTTCCCCTTCCTTCGTTTGCTTTTAAAATAATTAAGAACACCAGCAATAGTAATTACGTATCAGCGTATTTAAACGAGGCAATAGCATCCTCTTTGCTCAAGAATCAACCAAGTGAAATCTGATTTTGAAGGAAGAAAAGAAAGAAAAAAAGAGAGAGAGAAGAATGATACTGGTGGCGATAGTGGCGGAGCTGCTGGAGGAGTACACGGCGGTGGTGGCGCGTGTGCTCGAACACATGTTGCAAGACGCGCCTCTGCCTTTCCCACGGCGGGTTCGTTTTCTCATACTACGAAATCTCCCTTTCGCTTCACCTCCTTCCTCGCGCCTCCTTACTTCTTCCCCTCCCGCTCCTCTTGTCTAGTAACTGATTACTTTGTACATTTTGTACTAATTAGTTTTTTTTCTTTTTTTTGGGAAGTTTAATTAGGAGTGGTTATTGATGAGATTTGAGGCTTCTGAATTTGTGTTTTGTAATCAATAGAGAGTATTTTTAATATTTGTAAAGTTTGTTTTCAATATGAATTTCTCTTAAATTCCCACATTCAGAGTTTAGGACTTTAGGTGTAATTATATTGTGAATAAGTACAAAATTTATTCTAAATTATTGGATTAATGGTTAAAAGAAAAAAAAGAAAATCACTTGTTTTGTCTCCAAAACACTGACCTCAAATTTAGCATTTTGATTAATTTTTATTTTTTGACTCTATTATTTGAAGATTTTGAGGGTGCCTGGGTTCTTAACTTTTAGCAGTTTCGATTTTCTTTATTTTGGCTAGTAGAATTAGGCAACTCTTTCTAGAGTGATGAATGGGGGAATGCGAATGCAACGAGGATAGACTAATTTTTTCTTTTTTTTTTTTTATAATTCAAGTGGAACGATTATATTTAATTATTACATCAACATTAATGCTTTCATGATCCGAACTTCAATTAAAAATTTTTTGGATTATTTTTCAGTAAAAAAAATTATTCAAATTATTATATCATATATAAAGCATATATACATGGTCGGTGCGAATCGAATTCATAACGAGAAACGATGAGACTTCTGCAATGCCAGTTGAATAAGGGCATCGGCAAGGTGATTGTCTTTTGATGACCATTAAAGTTGACCATTAAAGTCGTTGTACAAGGTTTTTGGTTGGGTTTGGGTTAAATTAAGGGTAATTTTGTACCAGTAAATTTATGCCATGGTAAAAGATCTGAAGCTCTTGTCATCGACGTAAATTTTGTCGAATCATGAAAATCTTTGTGTGTGTTATTAATTTGTATGATGATAAAAAAGTTGTTTTTTCGCGAAGAGGGGTGAGACATTTCATAAAGTATCTTAGAATTTGAATTTTGTATAATTATCTAAACATTCTTGGAATTTAATATAAATTATGTAATTATCAAAATATTTGGTGAGAAAGTGGGGTTTGGATGATTACTTGTATCATCATTGAAATTTCCGAGGTTGTTTGATAGTTACGCTAACCCTTCCGCGCGTTGATGAGGCAATTATCCCTTGGAACTTGAATGTTTCTTTGCCCTTTTTTCTTTCTTTTTAATCATCAAATGTGAGACAAATTATTAGTTCATTGTACTTGAGAAGGTAATGATACCAAAGTACGAGATCTATATGTTCATAGGTTATTAATGATATCATAATTTGTAAGTTATTTCAGAATTTTGGAAATTTTTCATGGTACAATTTTGGTATCGTCATAGTTTCTTGCGGGATTTTATAAAAATAATACATAATCATCATTTTTTTTTTCATTTTTTTATTTTTTTTGGCTAAAGTGTTAATAATAGTCGCTAGTCAAATATAGCTCTAGCTATAACTATAAGAAGGAAAGAAATTTAAAAAAAAAAAATAGCGATATATATTAAGTGATAGTAACGAAATATGACAATATATTATAATTGATAAATTTTCTCACATTTTAATAATGATTCTAAAAACTTAATAGTAATAAAATTTGTGACTTTTTTATGAATAACAAAAGTAGTGTTTTTTTTTTTTTATGAGAATAACAAAAGTAGTATTTAGATTGGTGATTACTATATATGTATAGTAATAATATAATAAAAATCTTGCCAAAATGAAAATGGTAACAAAACTAGGGACATATTAATTAGGAGACAAAGAAAAAGAAATTAAACATGAGTTATGTATTTAAGTAATTCTGCAGGCTATCTTGGGCTACGGATAAGAACGAAAGTAATAAACAGGAAGAAGAATATACACATATTCATCCTATAATGCATTTTTAATAAGTAAAGTGTAAAGTGATTAATTATGAAACATTCAAATAAATTTGGATATAATCATATAAATGGCAATATCCATGAGGTTCTCTGTCTCAAAATCTTCAAGGCATTCAATCTCATTCTAAGTGGGACATCGGGCATGTGGCAGCCTTACCAACTTCAACATCGTATGATATAGATAAAGTTGTCACAACTTTAAAGAATCAATAAAAGCTGTTTCCATGGGTTAATGATAACAATCGGATGGCAATGTGGCTCCCACTCCTTAATTTGGTTTTATCAACTTGGCATGATTGAGTCATTTTATATATAGTGAGGATAATATATGTATATAGTGGTGGATCCCACTTGGTCCCACAAAATATTTTTTCAATTTATAAGTTATACCTAAATTTTAGATAAATGGGCTGTTTGACATCACTGTGAAACCATGGTTAGCACTAGCTTAACTGGCGGGGCATCACAATTACAAATGAATGATTGCGATTCAAGTTTCAACGGTGACACCTCTCTTTCTTTATTATTATTTTTTTTTAAGTATAGTTAATGAAGACTCTAAAATCTTAATTCAATAGATCCCTTCAAAATGTTATTAAATGATAAAAATTATTTAAAAATTTATCTCTATAAAAAACATGGTAAATTAGCATATCAAGACATATATCATGCTAAAAGAATTGAAAAGGATATTTACGTATCCAACAATATAAAAAACTACTAAAAAATTAACAAAATAGTTCACTAAAATACTATTAAATTAATAAATACATAGAATTTTAACTCACTAAAAGTGCTTGAGTTTGACAAATTGGTTGAAATCTAATAAGTATGAGTTGTGAATAACATGATCTTGTTTGATATTTAGATGTTGATAAAAAAAACAAAAATAGCTGAATTAAAGGAATTTTCAAACTTCAAATTTTAGTGCCAATTGATTTTTCACATTCCAAAATTTTTATATTTTAGAGTACTAAATTTTTATTTAGTGATTTACTGTCAATCTGAGAGTAGGATCCTAAACATATATATTTTATAGTATATATACATATATATTATAGTTAAAAAAAATAAAAAAATCAGTGGGGTTCTGGGACTCCACTTTCACCCATGTGGCATCGCCACTAAGTGCACCAGTGTCAATTTCTTTTTCTTTTTCCTTCAAGTGCAGCAGTGAACCTTGATGTTTTCGGCTACTTTTGTCAAATCTAAAGAAATGTAAAATTACTATCATCTACATTTTATTTCTTAAGTTTTATATTAATTGTTATATATATATATTAGAAAAGCTAGGGTTTCTCAATTAAAAATTATTGATTATTTTATATGAGTATTTTGATAATTAATTTGGAACTAATTTTTATGTAATGGATGATTGTGGCATTCGATAAAAAAATTAAGTTAGGATTTATATATGATTAAAGGTTATG
>JACFYI010002037.1:22229-36110 GCA_014898755.1 Handroanthus guayacan
GATAAGGGGGTGGAAGAAATTGATGGTTACATAAATACATTGAAAATGAAGTGGCCGGAGTATGGATGCACAATTATGTGCAATGGTTGGAGTACACACAATAAACATCCTATATTAAATTTTATGATATATTCTAATCACCATATGATCTTTCATTTTTCAATAGATTTTAATAATAAGAGAAAGTTAACTGGCTATATTTCGTCTCTCTAGAATAAAGCTATTGTTGAAATCAAGGAAGAAAATGTTGTGCAGGTGGTTACTGATAGTGAATGTGTAAATAAAGCTGTTGGGGCTGGGGAAGCTCTAACATCAAAAAGTCCATATTTGTTTTCGTTACCTTGTGTGGCAAATTATATTGATATGATGTGAGAAGATATTAGGAAGATGACGAAAATAAAGAAATGTATGAAAAAAGTAAAGTATATCACAAACTTTATATATAACAGTGACAAACTGATAAATTTGATTAAAATATACACAAATGATAGAGAACTGTTGAGACCAGGTATCACTAGACTTGCCACTGAATTTATAGCCTTCGAAAGTCTTCTTCCTCATCAATCAGATTTGAAGAACATCTGCACCACTTCCGAGTGGAAATGGTATAATTCTCGAAGATGAAAAGAAACAGATAAAGTATATAAAATCATTATGGATTCTAGATCTAGAAAGGGGCATGGGAAGTTTAGTCTATTACGGAATCACTGGTAAAGTCATTAAAAATTGTGGATCAAGATAAAAAGCCCACATTAGCCATCACTTATGAAGGCATGGACAAAGCTAATATAGCAATAAAGAAGACAACTAAAGATTGGGAAACTTATTGGATTGTTCGTCACATTCATAAACATTCATCCATTTGGGGGTAGCTTTTGTAATTCAAAAAAACTGAGGGGTTTTTTGTAATTTCACCACAAGTCAGGGGGTATGGGTGTAGTTTATCTTATCTTTTATTAAATACTTATCATTTAGTTAAATATAATTATATATGTGTGAATAAATATTGTAATACCTTTTCATATATAAATATATAGTTCAGCATATTTTCTGAACCCGACATTATAATACCCTGGAACATATGAATAAGGAAAGGCAAGAACTAAAAATTGTAATCAAAAGGCTTGAACCAGACTTAAACGCACAATCCCAAGCTATCAATAAGATGGGGCATCTTTTATGATCTCTTTCAAAATATTACATTTTCTAAGTGGTCACAATTTTCCTATTATTTTTACTTATTTGTAGATTAAGTTGTTCAAAGACAAGATTGGAGAGGTTGGGTCTCCTCTTGCAAAAAGGACAGGTAAAAACATTACGAGGTGATTTATCTTATAATTGTTTTTTGTTATTAGTTTTTTAATCCTATGAAGTGCTATCATATATATAATCATCCTTTGCACTTTATATCAGCCAAATGGTTGATAAACTATGGTGATGAAGCTTCACAACTTAGAAATTTGTTGTTAAATTTTTAAGTCAAGCATGCTCTTCTACTAGTTGTGAGAGGAATTAGAGTACATGGTCTCTCATTTACACAAAGCTTCGTAATTGTTTGCTATCACAAAGTTACATGAGCTTGTGTATTTCCATTATAATATTCATCTTAGAACGTGCAATTTTTATCATAAGAATGAGGATAGTGATTATGATCATCCAATTGATCTTAATCAAATTTTTCATGATAATAATATCTTAGATGAGTGGATTAGAGAGACTAAACCAGCTCTATTACTAGATGATGATATGGAATGGTGGATTCGAGAAATTCCTATTGAAGAAATCGATGAAGTAGATGACAATCCAACTATTAATGTTTTAAGGCTTGTAAAAAAGAAAACCACTGATGCCATATCAAGACAACAAGAAGGAAAAAATATTCAAGCAAGCCCTAAAAGTGATGATAGTGATGAATCCAATAATAGTAATGATGGAGATGGTAGTGGTGATCAACAAGTTGTTGGAGGTGACCATGATTATAACAATAGTCAACATAACATTAGAATTCTTGGGCACAAGGTGATGAAAATTATTACGCAATCTAAGACATGAACCATGGTTATCGTCCCAAAATAGAGGAAAAATGCCGTTTCTTGGCGAATTTGTTCAGTGCCTATGATTATACCAATCCTGGTAGAACATCTTGAAAGTGGTATACAAATGTTAACAAGTAGATGCAAAGCTTTGGCTTAAGAGATGGCCAACAAAATTGGCGTAGGGAGTACTTTGATTTTGCGCCAAGTAGCAATGACATCAATTTGTCATCTTGTATACCTTCTCATAGATATTATGATAGGAGCCACGATAATTCTAGTGGACAACATAATATACATTACGATTAATTATCCTTCAGCACTAATAGTGGATATCATGAATTTGATTATGATGGATATCGTGATCATGTGTCTTCTCATGCGATTGAATCATATCGTGGATGTGCCTATGAATCTTCTAGTAATAGTTCAAGTAGTGTTGGATATAGAGGGTTTGGGTACTATTAGGGGTGTTCGCGGTCCGGTTTGGTTCGGTTTTGAAGCAAAAATCAATCCGATCCGAACTAGAAAAATTGTATTGGATTGGTTTAGTTCAGTTTGATTTTTTTCATACAACCAAACCAATCTAAACCAATTTAAATCGGTTTGGATTGGACCGGTTTGTTCGGTTTAAAAACCAAAAGAAAAAAAAAGGGCCAACAACAGCAACGACATCTAACAAAGAAAAAAAAATGAATCCAAAAAAGTTTGATATTCATCACAAATACATTATCTCTAAATAATCAAAACACAAGATAAAAGATACAATATCCTAATAGAACAAATTAAGAAAAAGCTAGCATTTTCATATTTAGTGAACAACAAATAGGGAGGAAAAAAAAAAACACAACAATTTTGGCCAAAAGAATTTCTTTCAACAAGAGTTTCACAAGAATTGTATATATCCCTTCACAAGTCCAATTTTTTGGACTAAAATTAATACTAATAGTATATTTATAATAAAATAAAAAGTATATATTAAAATAAGTGGTTTGGTTTGGTTTGGATCGATTTTGAAAAATAAAATCGAGAACCGAACCAAATCGATCAGTTTCTTAAAAATTCAATCCAAACTTATTCGAAAAAAAATTGATTTTTATCAGTTTTCGATTTGGATTGGTTTGGATGGTTGATTTTGTTCGGTTTGGTTTGGATTTAAACACCCCTAGGTACTATTGCATGGGTGATGAGTCATTCTCATATGGACAACCATCATATAATTCAGTCCTATCGCATTCTGTTAGTTCTAATTCATCTACCCAATGTACACACCCTCTACATGAACATTTTGGTTCATAATATCCATCACGACATATAGTAATGATTTTATACCCCAACGTCATTCCACTTCGTATTAGATATAATGCATATAGTTTTTTGTCATATCAATTTGATATTCATTATGTCAACAATGATTTCGTTCATATACGTGTGTAATTTTTGTTAAATGAAAAATCTATAAAAAATTGATATATAATGTCTTCAAATGTTCTAATATCTTTCAGAATTTCTCTGGAATTTTTCGATATTTTAAGCAAAAAATGTGTGGATCGGCCGTGACCATTCTGCAACAATGCAATGGAATTGGAACAAGGTGTTCGTTCTGGCTCCCATGACCCTTCTGGCGAACCATGGTTGTAAGTTCTATGTAATTTTACTGTTAGGAATTCAACATTTAGGCTTAAGTTAGGAAATGACGGTTTAATTTAGGAATTGAGGGTTTAAGTTCGGTTTAATTTTGATGGATATCTTTGTGGTTAGGAAATGAATATTTAATTTAGGAATTCAGGGTTTAATTTAGGTTTTATTTTTTGGGGTATCCTTGTGGTTAGAAATTGAGCACATAATTTAGAAATTGATTATTTAGGTATTGAACATTTCGCAATTGAACATTTAAGAATTTAACCTTTAGTAATTCAAGGTTCAATGTATTGACCAATATGAAACCATTTAAAAACTTAGGAACTTCGGAACTTATGAACTTAGGAATTGGCTTGAAGAAACTTTGGTTTATTCACTAATATACATAAGCTTAGTTTTTGACTTGTTATGTATTGGCTTAGTTTCCATTTTTTTTGGGGATAAATACATATTGTCTTAATTTAGTTTTTCAAACTTATATTGTTTACTTTAAAGTAGTGATGGCATAGAAATAGGCACCCGTAAATGCAGCAATGAACAATTCACATATTATGCAAAAATCTATGCTACTTTGGGATCCTCATGTAATTTGAATTGAATTTCAAAAAGGACAAGAAACTTTACCTTTTTTCGTTTAATGAAGAGGTAGAATCAATTATTTCCAGAGACAATTCTTGAACTCTTCAAATATTCTATTCTAATGGATTATCTCTTCGAGTTTCTTTGAAAAATCCTCTATGAATTCTTACGAGTACCCTTTTTGAAGATTCTTGAATCTTCAAAATCCTTCAAGAAATCAAGGCACCTTTTTCGTGATTCTCCTATGAAAATCAAGAAACTCTTTCATGATTCTTCAATGAAAACCAAGAACTCCTTTCTTGATTCTTCATTCCTTCAAGAATTCTTTAATCTTCATGAAAAACTCTCAAATGGAAATCAAGACGTCTTTTCTTGATTCTTCAAGAACCTTCTTCAAACCAAAAGAGGAATATCCACACGCTCAAGACGGATCTAAGTGTTTCCCTTCTAAGGTTGATCCATACACCCAAGCCCTCACAAGCTGTGATTTCAAGTTGTGATTTCTATGCAAAATTTAGATCACCACTCTAAAGGGTACAAAAAGGAACTGCTTTAGAGATCGACAAATGAGAGAATTTTGTACTTGGAAAAAGAAAAATCCCATGACTGTAGTGGATGCCCTGCAAGCTCCTTATTTACATGCAGGGCTCCTTATTTATGTGTAGGGCTCCTTATTTAGTTACTTTTTTTTTTTTTCAAGATAAGTGGATTCATATCATAATTAAGAGATTTAGGCATTGCTAACTTCTCCAAGTTTGGTAAAAAAATCCTAATTCCTAGCTTCCTACTTCAATTAGATTCTTTCCCCAACTAAATTTGTTTAGTTGGGTTTCTCAATTAAAAGCCAATTTTAATTTAACTAGCTCACTAATTTGCCTCAACAATTTAATTCTTTATAGGCTGCATTAAATAAATCATTTATTTAATTAATTGTCCTATTGATTTGTCTCTACAAATTAATTTTATATAGGCCTAACTAAATAAATAACTTATTTAATTGATATGATTAACTTAACTTTTTAAGTTAACTAATCCAAATAATCAATTTCCTTTATCTAATTACTTAAATGATATTATCTAAATATTAGATAATGTTCCATACACATGTGAAGGTTCTTAGGCATTTGTGTGTCAAACCTTAGGTTCACAAATTAATTAGCCATCGGATCGTAACTCTTTGAGATTTCATCAATAAATAATCAATTATATTATTTATTTTGAGTAACTAAAAACTCTTTTAATTAATTACTCCTGAATTAATCTCTATTAGTTTAAGAGTACTCAATCTTTATTGTTTATGTCTTGCAACAAGCTTATGAAGCCCAATCAATAAGTGAATTAAAGTTAGTGAACCCTCACAATTACTAGTACAATGCAAATATGTTCCTTGCATTTCCTATCTCTCGTTTGAGACTAGGACAAGAAATTCATCGGTCTCAAAATAGCCTCACATTGAACTTATGGTCCAATCACGATTTTGATGATGACAAGCCAACCTTGAGAACTAATGATTTATCTCGAGTGATCTCTCTTAGATAATAAATGATCATTCTATGCATAGTCTGATCTATTTTTGTAATAAAGAAATCAAAGAAGGATTTGTTTCCAGCTAATGGGAAGTAGTCATTGAGATATCATTGGAATGAATGAAGGACGGTGTATTCTAGCCAAAATGTTTCAACAACTCCAACGGCTAAAATTGAAATTTGAAATAAGTATTTAAATCTATCTGAAAAGACACAGTTTATGTAGACAGTTTGCTTGCACTAAAATAGAAAATGCTAAAAGTCAAACCAAAAGGATGCAAAGTTTGTCAAGCTGAAATAGGAAAGTCTAGGTGGGCTCCTTGTGAGCAATACTCATAAATGGCTAGTTGGCCTATTAATACTCCAAAAGGACTTTAAATTAAAGAGAGAAGTGTTGAAAAATATTCAAGCTTGTACTTTCATCGGTCTTAAGTCTTCTCTAGCAAAAAATAGATATATCTTATATCTACGTAGTTAAACCCTGTATTTATTTGTAGATGGATTGAGAGTTGTGCTTAAATGGTTGTACAAGCTTCGTGTAAGCTTTATCATACAACTCTATGATACTCATGTAAGGTTAAGACTTATCCTTAAAAATCGTCGTGCTGAAGGATTCGTTTCCTTGGGACGCATTTATGATTGGATTTGAGCCACAAAAGTTCGGTTTCAAAATGATTCCATAAAACGTTGATAGAGTGTTGAAGGAATTCATTTCCTTGTGATTAACTCATTTCTAGTTTGAACTTAGCCATATAAAAGGTTAGGTTTTTGGCTAAGCCCGCAAAAATCAAGGTTAGATTTTTCAGTACCATGAGGAACCAGGTTGTTGGTTGATCCTTTAATAACCAAGTTTTGGTCCTTTTGTATTGTAAAGTATCGGGTTAAGATTGTGTCACGTAAAAATTTGGGTTAGGATTGCTTCCAAAAAAATCTGTAATAGATTTATGATTTAATCCTTTAAAAAAATCATATATATATATATATGCATACATATTCCCAAAATTCTAAGTTGAAAAGCTTAGGCAGAGCATTAGGATCATTTGATCTTGAAGCTTTTTAAATCTTTGTGTTCTTTACTTGCTTTAGAGTTTACTTTATTCATTTAGTTATTAATTACTATTGTGCCTGCTACTTACTATTTTGCACTAATCAATTAAGTGTTGCATGTACCAAACTTAATAGGAACATGAAGCAAATATTCCTTCTAACATTCCACTGTGCTGAAAAATTGATTAAGCATAATTTGCCCCCCTCTTATGCCAAAATCTGTACCACAATCTATATCAAACCAGGTTCACTCTGTACAAAGTCATAACAACCTAAGTGGAAGATACCTTATTGCCATTGCACACCTGCATGCTGAAGGATTATCGCAGAGCAGGCCATCGTTGTTTGACTGAATTGATTATCCTAGCTAAAAAGGAAGAATGCAAAAATATATCATTGTTCAAAACTGTGATCTGTGGACTATCATCCGGAAAGGTCCATTCACGCCTACCACAAGAGATAAAGCTGGTATTCGCAACAAAACCCAGAGCGAGTTCAATGCTGATGATAAAAGGATCTCTCAAATTCAAAGCTGAAAACATTATTATATGTGCTCTTACAAAGAAAGAATAAAATCGAGTAAGTCCATGCACAAATGGAAATGAAATGTGGGATTTATTGCAAGTCACCCTCAAAGGAAAAAATCATGTTCACGCAGAAAGAATCACTACCTTGGTACAACAATACAAGACGTTTTCACATGGAAGCCTGAAGAAAATATCATGCAAACTATGAAAGTGGTGGTGGCATAAAAAGGGAAAATATAAACATAGAGAAAATCTAAAAAGTTTTATCTCAAAATATGACATACTGAATATAAACAATTCACATAATATAGACAAATCTAGGCTACCCTAGGATTGTCATGCAATTTGAATTGAATTTCAATAGCAACAAGAAACTTTACCCTTGAAGCTTTTGTTTGATGAAGAGGTGGAACCAATTGTCTTCAAAGACAATTCTTAGACTCTTCAAGTATTCCACCCTATTGGATTTATGTCCTCTTCAAGTCTCTTCTAAGAATCCTTGAACAAATCTTCTAATCCTTTGGAATTCTTTAAAAAAGAAAAAAGGATCTCACACACTCAAGAGGGATCCAAATGTCTCCCCTCTAAGGTTGATCCACATATTTAAGCACTCAAAAGTTATGATTCTATATAAACTTGAATTATAACTTTAAAGTATATAAAAAGGGATATGTTTTCAGGAGATTGAAAGAAAGAGAAAAGGAGAGAATTTGTGTTTGAAGGAGAAAAATTCCATTGCTTCTATTGTGTCAAGTGGATGACCAATGACTTAAATATAATGACCTTTTCTTCTTCTTCAAGGCAAGTGGATTCTTACCATAATTAAGAGACTTAATCTTTGCCAACTTTTTCTAAGTTGGCAAGTCGAATTTTACCGTAATTAAGAGACCTAATCTTTTCCTATTCCAAACAAGATTCCTTCCTTGCTTAAAGTAGTTGGGCATTTTAAATTAAAATTGCATTTTAATTCTCCATAAGCCCAATTTATTAAATCCTCTATTTAATTAATTGATCCATTAATTCATCTCCACAAATTAATTTTACATGAGCCCAATTAAATACATTATTTCTTTAATTAATTGGTCCATTAATTTATATCTAAAAATTAACTTTTCATAGGCCTAATTATATAAATAATCTACTTAACTGGTTTAATTAATTTGGCTCCGTAAATTAACTAAGCTTTGATTAATCCAATTAATCAATTTCCTCGTCCAATTACTTAGATGATATTAAGTAGCTGGGTTTGCAACTCTTTGTCATTTAATAAATGAATAACTAATTATGTTAATTATTCTGATTAATTAAACTATTTTAATTAATCACTCTTGAATTAATATTCACTAATTCAAGAGCATCCGATCTTCATGGTCGATGCCTTGTAATAAGCCTATGAAGCCCAATCAATGAGTAAATTAAAGTGAGTGAACCTTCAATTTATGAGTACCATGCAAATAAGGTCTTTTAATTTCTTATCTCCTGATTGAGGCCAAGGGCAAGATATTCATCGATTTCCCAATAGCCTCAACTACTATGTATCTATTCCTAACGGTTTAGGTAATCTCAACTTTGGAAACTCCTTTCTAGATTTTCAAACTACCTTGCACAAGGATTTTCGGAACTAAGAATCAGTTTCCAGATTTTGCGCAAGGATTTTCGGAACTAAGTATCATAAAAAACATATGAGATCAAGTCCTTCAACAAGATGATCAATGAATCCTTTATTGATCCTCAGAAACCTCCACATGTAAATAACTTATACCTAATAAAATGTTGGAGTAGTGCCCAGCAAGCCAATTGATTTGGCTTGTAAACTACTCCTTTATGTTGTATAATTTTATTTCATCAATATGCCTTTATATAGCCACCTTCATCTTACGTGTATTATTATTTCTAAAAACAAATTCGGATGAAGTCCTCGAGATCGCAATAGACTACGGGACTTGGTCATGCATATGATGACAATTATGAAACAAGTTCTACGGTCATTATCTAAAATATCCAAGTCATACAATCTAAAACACGAGAATATCTTAAATTCGGATAGACTTGCTTTAGTGATACATACATCAAGGAGTTGTGATTTGCCTCATTTCACAGGTAAATGATATAGTGACATCAGTGCACGTTAATTGATGCTTGTCAGAGAACTAGTTCACTGAAGACTCAATTAGAAAAATCCATAAGATAAATGTAGTGGCTTGTCGGCAGTGGAATCTTCTTTAGCTTATGATAGTACATATAATTAATCTTTTGACTTGAGGTTCTACAGTTAACCTTGTGTATGAGTATTTGAACTCTAATAAATGACTTGATTTTATAACATGTCATATGAGAAGTTTATTAGGCTCACTCGACTTACGATACGAAGGTATCTGAGTTCTAACTAAAGATTCATTTGCTCATTTTGTAGAGTGAATTGATATCTTATGGTTTTTTTGATACTCAGATCCTAAAATCCTTACGCAAAGTGGATTGACAATTTGGAAAGGCATTTCCAAAGATGAGGTCAAAATGAGCCGATCATTAAGAATTGAATCATAGCTATTGAGAATATTAGGATCTTAATTCTAGATCACAATTAGGAGATAGAAAATAGAAGGATCATATTTGCATGAAACTTGTAAGTAGATGGGTTCACTCCAAAATTAATTCATTCAATTAGTTGGCTCCATGACTTGAAGCTAGAACATTATGGAGATTGGGGACTCTTGAGATTAAAAGAGATTAATTCAAGAGTAGTTAATTAAAGGAGTTTAATTAATCAGAATATTTGTATTCACTAATTAAATCATAATTCGTTGCGACCCATGTCTAATTAATTAGTGAACCCGAATAGTTACACACAGAAGCCCCTGATTTTAATAAAGAAATTTGGAGATTATTTGAGGTGTTAGAAAATTGGATGAAACTATATTTGACTAATCCAATTAGTCAAATCGGCTAGATTAATTTGACGGGGATAAAATTAATCTAATCAATTTAATGTGTTAAATTGATCCCAAGAATTAGTTAAATGTTAATTTAATTCTTAGGAGGGGCTATATTTTATAGGATTTTGAATAAGAATGATCCAATTAAATTGAGGTGTTAATTCGATTGGGTATTCTAAGTCAAAGTCAACTTGATAGATCAAGTTAACCCACTTAAATTAAAGAGATAATTTAATTGGGTTAATTAAATTAGTTTGATTAATTTAATTGATCCATTTGAATTAAAACCAATTTACGAGGCACATGAGAGATTATTTTGGAGAGAGGCCCACTTGGAAAGAGTTCAATTAATATAATAACATTTTCTTTTAATTTTATTAAATTAAGAATTTAATCAAAACAAAATTAAATTCTATGTGGATATTAGGTGGACCAATAAGCAAAAGGTGGAGGTGTGGAAAAGTGTGAAGGTAAGGATCTAGAACCTTTCACCACCTCTTGCCATGTGGCATAGTTCACACTTATTTAAAGGCCATATGGCTGAAAATATAGAGTTTGATGCTTAAATTCAAGTCTTCAAATCTTCCTCCAGAATTCTAGAATTAGTATTTCTCATCTTCTCCAACTTCTCTCCCAAGAATACTATCAATCTGGCTTGAATTTGTTCTTGAGTATAAGATAGTAAGAGGTGAGTGGATCATTTTTGGAGATCTTCTATTTTGGAGATTTAGAGTGATCACTATCAAGAGTTAAAGATTTGCAAAAATTGCATCTAATTGAAGAGCTGCCCACTCTAAGCTTGGAAAATCCAAGGAATTGGTGTGCTTGAAGATTTCTTCCACCTTTTGGAACTTTCAATTGAAGGAAAAAATTGAAGATTCAAGAGAATTGCTGGAAGGTCAAGGATTGGATCTTTCTTGGAGAAGGAGGACCGAATCAAAGAAATCAAGGTTCAAGGAGTTGGATCATTTTTATCATCAAGTTTTTGAGGTACATTTTCATCTCTAAATCCAAAATTTTCTTGGCATAAGTTTGATCTTGGGATGATTTTCACCATATGATGTAATTTTATAATTCAATTATTGAATTTTTATTTCCGTTGCACATTGATTTGTGATTTTGAGATCATCTCCACTACTTTCACACAAGCTCTTTACGACCTGTTGTGTGGTTGGGACAATTATTAAGGCATAAGCATTGATCACAAGAAAATGATAGAACCTCAAGACTAAGGACTACTTATATACATTATTGTATATATGAGAATATCCATTATCAACATGTCACTATGGCCACCTTAGGAATTCTCAATCGGAGTCTTTCAGTGAATTTGTTCTCTAACAAGTATCCATTAGTATGCATCAATGTCTCTACATCATTCGCATATGAAATGAGGCGTTCTCCATTTTTTGGAGTGTGTATCATTAGTACAAGTCTATCCAATTTTGTGATGGCCTAGTCTTAAAGATTTTATGACTTGAAATAATTTCAAGATCATGACCATGGAGATATGTTTCATGATTGGCGTCATATGAACCAACCATATCCCATGGTCCATTACGATCTTAAGGACTTCAACCAAATGCATTGTTAATAAAATAAAATGCATTGTTAATAAAATAACAATATGCACACATATGATGAAAATGGCCATTTATAATCTAGATCGATTGAATAAGAAAGTTATCACAAGAGTAGTTTTCTTACCAATCCATTTTGCCTGGCACTATTCCAACACAAATGTAATCAAGATTCATGGAGTTTACTAATCTTCTGAACGCATTTGGAAAAGTGTTCACCAAAATAAAAAAAAAGTGAGAAAGATCTTGAGGTCACTACCTCCAGAATGGACTCCAAAGTTTACAACTATCTAGGAGCTAAGTATCTTATTACGATGATGGTGCTATAATTGATGGGGTCACTTAAATATCATGAGATGATCATCATAGCCAAAGAGCAATTGACTAAAAGCAAAAAGGAAAGAACACTCACATTCAAATCTACAAATGATGATTAATCTGATGAAGAGATTGATGGTAGTGATGAAATAGAGGAAGAAACTGCTCTAATTACAAGGAGATTGAAGTTTCTCGACTAAGCAAAAAAACCCTTTCTAGAAAAGAGGAAAGATTCAAAAAGAAAAGACAGAAAAAGAATCAACCAGAATCTTCAACTGTAATCGCTTGTTATGTTTAACACAAGCTTGGACATGCTCTGAAAAATGCTTTAAATTAGAGAAAGCTTCAAAGAAAAAAAAAAAGCAACATAAGATATGGAAACAACGTAAGATGACGATGATGAGGAATTACACGAGGAAGCATCTAACGATAAATTTGCAAGACCTATGTTTCATGGCGAATACTAAGGTGCAATCTGACTTTGGCTTTGATTATGATTGTTGTTGTTATCAAGATTTTGAAACTGAATTCTTTACTATCATTCAAGACTGTAGAAGAGATTTGAAAAATCTTTCTATGAAAAATAATGTTTTAAAGAAAAACATTGAGGTTCTTTATGCTGATAATAAGGCTTTAGATAAAAAGTAAATGATTGAACGATTTTTTTGGCTATCACTGATGTTGAGATTGATACTTTTAAAAAATGAATTTCTTTCCTTAAAAGACCAAATTCTTAGGTGTGAAAAGTGTGAGGCATTTCAAGAAGGAAACCTTTCTCTAAAAAATCAAGTCAATGATTTATCTTTCTTTGGCCATCGCTGATGTAGAAGTTAAAGTTCTTTGAAAAAGGAAAAGTTACCTTGGAAAAAAAATTCATGATGATCTTGAAAAAGAAAATCTTTTCTTTAAAAATCAAATTTGTGAACTGGAGAAAACTGTAAAAAAGTTTACTACGGGAAGAGACAATTTGAATAAGCTTCTTGGTATGCAAAATTTTTCTTTGAATTAAGCTTGTATTGGATTTGGAAGAAGTTTCAAGAAACCTGAGAAAATCTTTAGAAAATCTACTATCTTATATTACATGTTTTTATTGTGGAAAAACTAGCCATAGAATTAGCACATTTTCTGTTAAGAAAAGGAATGAAATATAAGTGGCTTCTAAAGTGCTCTTAAACTATCCCTTCAGGACCCGAAGGACATTTGAATACCTCAATGAAAAACAATTCTTTGCTTGCAACAATTTCCAGGATATCACAAAACTAGAAACAAATCATTCCTTGAGGATGGTGCTTCGAGGCACATGATAGGTGATCTAACAAAATTCCTAGAGATTAACAAGCTACTCTAGGATTTGTCACATTTGCTGACAATACGAAAGGAAGAATTGTTGGTATTGGAAAGTTGGGAAGGACATTTCCATCGTTATCAGTGATGTATGGCTAGTAGAAGGACTCAAACACAACTTGTTTAGCACAAATCAATTACTTGCCACTAGTTATCACTCCAACTGGAGACCTAAAAGTGCATTATTATGAAAGATAAGAAACCTATCTTACTATAGTAAGAGAAGGAAATGTACTCTGTGCTTACTATGATATGCTTTTGAGTTAAATGTCAAATTCCTAGTAGTGCTAGAGAATTAAGTTGGATGTGGCGCTATGATGCACGGATACTTCTAAAAATTATAAAATGCAGTG
>JACFYI010002051.1:20159-35290 GCA_014898755.1 Handroanthus guayacan
TACTAGGCGACAGATCCTTCCACTGCTTGTTGGTGGCTGATCCATCGCTGACTTGTCTAGCTACGTTTTGGCGACGAGTCTGCTACGGTCCGGTCCGTCACTGATTCTGTGATTTTTTATAGTGGAAAACTAATAAGTTTAAATCAAACGATGTTTTTGGTCTTTCTTCTTTATGGATTTGGGTAATTCTTGATTTTAATGATAACTACACTCAATAAGGTTTCAAATGGTACAAATTTTGGATTTTTTGGTATGTAGAAGTTTGGTTATGAATTTTTTAAGTTGGGATTAAGACAGAAGCATCTTCTGTTTTGGCTAAAAGGATAGGTTTAATTCAAATGCATTTTTCTACCATTTCTTCCTGGTTTTTAGGTTTTTCTTAATTCTGCATCATCTAGACTCGAAGAGGTTTCTAACGGTACCTTATATGAAATTTTTAGAGTAGTATAAGTGGTGTTTTCAATTTTTTTAAATGAAATGAGTTTCTACACAAGGTCATCCGAGAGTAGCTAATATGCTCAAACTTCATTTAATTCAAGAAATCTTTGAACCACTAAATCTAAATGATGATTCACTGAGTTTCTTATAGTCTTAAGATCAAATTAATGGTTTTATATATAAGAGATTTATCATACTTCATCAACAACAATGTGGTAATTAACCAAATAGCTCAACAAGCACAAGTTCAAGATCATCAAAGAAATCATATCAACAAACATGCTAACAAGCATATCATCCATGGATTTTTCAAAGAAATAAAAGCATGATCAAAGCATGAAGGTCAAGAATAAGGGAATATCATGATCTTTACCTTCCTTAGCTTACCAACTTGAAATTTTAAAGATTTTCTTCAAGATCTCCCTAAGATCCTAATACCAAAGAGAAAATCTATTAAGTTTCATTTAAACAAGCAATTTAACCATTGAAATTTAAACCAAATCTTACCAAACTTGAGGATTTGAGAAGTTGATGGAGTCCCTTTTTTATTGTTACTTGATATTAAGAAGGAATTTTAATGAAAAATTGGAAAAAGAGGAGACACATACATACACAAAAAAATCTATAGCTTTGGGAAGAAATAACTGAAGTTTTTTCCTTTATTTTCTTCCTTATTTTCTTATGTATACACACTTGTAGAATACATGCACAAGTGTGTAACACAAGGGACAATACTTGGTAATTGGATAAATACATTGAATTATATAATTATATTATTAGATGCAATGCATGCATGAGTCACCATGTGCCCCAACACACCTCATACCTTCCCTCATTTTCTTTGTCCCATTGATGACTTAGTCTATGCATAGTGAAGGGGTGTGTGTGTGTGTGCGGCTGAAAGGGGCTAAATTCTCCCTTCTTTTTTTTTTTTTTTTTTTTTAAATAAATTGAATTGGACTTGGACTTGAACTTGGATAATGAATAAATTGTTGGGCTCAATTTCTTGATTAAATGTGCATGGTTTAGGGTTAAAAATAATGTGTTTGGCCCACATTTGATTGAAATAATATTTTTGGTTGCTAAATCAGAATAATTTTGTCATTTTAAAGCCTTTTGGACAATAGCGATTGAAGTCGTTTAAAACGGCGCTAACTTTTAAAATTTTAAAACTTGGGGCTTGAAATGAGATTTTAAGAAATTTTTGGGTCTAAAATATTATTTCTGGAGTTAACAGGGTGCTCCTATAAGTTTTGGACCAAAAAACATTTGTTAAAGCGAATTTTTCTTTATCAAGAAATTTTAGCCGTAAACGAAGTTTTAAAACTAAATATTTGAAACTATATAATTATGGAAGTTTTTATGAAAATATAATATTGCCAATAATTTTTTAACATAAAATGAATTTTTTGAAAATGGTAAAATATTTTTAATTGTAAGAAAAATCTCAAATCGACGAAAAATCGATTACCGATTAAAATTTTTCTTGAAAACATTTTAAGACATTTACTAATTAAACACAAGAGTTTTAAAATTAAATTAAAAAAATTTTGGGGGTCTCACAAAATATGTCACGAAATGGGAGATAGCACGAAATATGGTTATGATAAAACTAAGAGTTAAATCGCTGCCCGTTTTATAAGTAATCGATGTAGTTGACACCAGTGCATCTTAATGGGTACTTGTTAGAAGAACAAGTTTACTGAAAGACCCAACGTAGAGAATTCCATGAGATAGCCATAGTGGCATTCGATAATGGATTATTCTCTATTTTGCAATAGTATATATAATTAGTCCTTAGACTTGAGGGGCCATAGTAACCGTATGGTAGATCCCTGTTCTTTAATATGCCTCTTGATCACTGATTAGCAAATCATATGAGAAGCACATTGGGTGCAAGCTATATACGCACAGAGATTTCTGAGTTCAAAGAAAGGATCTGTTTCTTCGTTTTGATGAATGAGTATATCTCATATGTTTTCTATGATGATTCAATTCAAAAAAATCCTTAAGCAAGGTAGTGTATTAATTTGGAAAGAAGTTTCCAAAGCCAAGAACACAAACGAATCTATTATTAAAAACAGATACATAATTATTGGGCTATTAAGGATGCCGAAAATATGTCAACCCAAGGTTGCAATTGGAAGATGAAAAACGGAGGGACTATATCTCCACAGCACGTGTAACTAGGTGAGGTTTGACACAAGTAATTCACCAATAAATTGAGCTTCATAAGCTTGCAGTTAGATATCAACTATGGATGTAACGCCCAAGAATCCCTAAACAAAATTCTTAAATTGCCAATTCATCGAAAAAAAAATTTTGATTTCAAAATCGTGTGTCGTTTTAAAACCAAAACACATTTCACGTATTCAAAAATATTTCGAACCAATACGTTACAAATTCATGTTATGTCTCGACCCGAAAACAAGCCCAAATTGCTCATGAAACAAGCCTAATACAAGCCAAGATCCAACCCAATACATAGCCACTATTGTTGAACAAAGAATAAGCCAAATTAAAACTTAAAATAAAAGAAAAAGTGAAAGGAAATCTGCAGATTCAAAGAGCTAGCCGCAACACTCTTTTTCCTTGTGATGGATTGAGATTTTCTAATCAATCCATCCACTCCTATATTGTCAAGCCACCCTAGCCTAGCTCCTTATGATTGGAAATAGTTTTAAGCGGCTTCCATTTATTGATTCTTTCATTTTTGACCCCAAATTTTCTTTATAAATAAGTTACCATGGAACCCAAAATCTGCTACATAAATATTTCAAACTCTCTAACACTTTCTAGCACTTGAACTCTTGTATTCTCTTCTCCTTCATAATCGGCTACACTATGGATTGCTTAGGGATGAACACTCAACCTAAATTCTTGGTAAGTAGTTTATAAGTATGATTTAAGAGTGGTCTAAGCTTGGTTGTCTAGAACCTATCATGAACATGTGTATATGGTTATAGGTGTTGATTATAAGCTTGGATCGATGACATTTCAGATTTAAGCTACAAGAGGTAAGATTTATAGTTTTTTCCCTTCTCCATGAGCATGACTTTCCAGCTTCCTCATTGATTTATCGAGCATGCCTTGAGTTATTGAATATATGATGTTCTATGATATGTTGAGCATGTAAACTTGTGATGATTATTGCCATTCTTGCTATTTCATGCTCAAACTCTTGAATATAAATTAATCCAAAGCTTAATGAACCATCTTAAAATCCTTTTCCGATGCTTTGGATTAAACTTGAATGATGGACCATAAACCAAGAGGAGAAACGAACTAAAAATTTGATTAGAAACAAAGGATATGGACAAAATCATAGGATCGAACATTAAAATGATCTCTAAAAAAACCCTAAATGATGTTTTATAAATATTTTTACGTATTTAAGAACCTCAAAAATATATTTTTGGAACAAAAATTTAGAGAAAATCAAGAGACGAAAAATCATATTTCAACCCGAGAGTGAGCGCTTGAGCGCACGCATATGGGCGCCCAAGCGCCCACTCAGCACAGAAATTACGGCGCCCAGCTTCGACCCAGATTTTGCATTTTGGATGCTCAGGTGCTTGTCTGCACGCCCAAGCACCCAGTCTTGGTCCAAACTTGATGTTTTGAGTTTTAAAACCCTATTTATTGATATCTTGAGTCTATATCTAACCATTTTAACGTAATACAAAGTTTTAAAATGTAATCCCACTAGTCTGTAGTTCAAATTTCCAAAACGATCGATTGATTGAATACGTTTGGCCTATTTGAACAGTTATTGATATTGTTGGCCATAAAACGTTATGCCTCGCCAGCTTATTGGTTTATTAAATGTCCATTTCTTTTCTAAGCTAAACAAATGAATGAATGTAGGCCCTGGGGAGTTTCTTGGGACCAAACTTGGACAATATCGAATTGTCGACTAGGACCCTCAAAATCCCTGTTTGTCGGGTAGTTTGGATGAATTCTGGAGGTAGAATTCTGAAGAGATATCCTAAGCACGCACATCAGTTGTGCTTTTCGAATGAATGAGCTCCTTTGGGAGTTAGAGGGATAAGACGAAATGTTATGTTAAAGTTATAATGGTGATAGACCTACCAAGTAGCTTGTTTCAGCCTATCGACTCGAATGTGATAATTGTTTTCGATATGTATATATGCATATTGATTATTTTGAACTCATTATCCATATCACATTCTTGTCTTATCATTTGTTATGCTCATGTTCTTTGAACTCTTATTTTCGTTCGCATGCTATAAATTTTACTGGGTTAGTGGACTCTTGATCCTATTTCACATGTAGGTTCTGAAAACGTGAATGAATGAACAATTGAAGCATGTAATAGATTATATAGCTCATATTGGTTTTGACATCCCTATTGTACTTTGGTTTAAATTCATCGCTTTTTGGACTTAGTTGGTATTGGGATGGATATTACGTTTTGAACTTATGATATGTATAGAACATTGGATTGTATTGATAAATTAGTTGCCCTATGTATTTGAACTCTTGGTATATAATACCGTATTATGGGACTTAGTTTGGAATTTGTATCGACATTGGAATTTAGTTTGAATAATTGTACTATTTTAGCTTCTGTATCGATTTTTGAATGTATTGGTACTTAGAATATATAGAATGCGAGTGATGCACCTCGGGTCTCGGGTCCGCACATCCCTAGGATTTCGGGGAGCATCATAGGTGGTATCAGAGCCTAGGATAAGAAACCCCATTAGTTTAGAGCTATAGAATTTTGCCTTTAACCTCATTTTTCCCGCTATTGACTTTATTTGTTCTTTTGTGGCGCTAGATTGACATAGGCAAGGGAGGAGCTAACGAATGGATGAGCTCAGATTTCGACCACGGTGATAGTGATAGCAACATTGGGCCACTCAAGAAGCATAAGGTGGACTATGAGGCTATCATCGAGGAGTTATGCCGGGAGAGAGAATACTGGAAGAATGCTAACCTCAAGGAGCATTGACTGTACCAGGTTTACAGCCGCTGGGCTAGGGATGAGATGGAAAGATTGGTCTCGAGACATAGGTCCCAGCACTACACTATCAAGAACATGGCAGCTCAGAACCGATTGTGCTTCATCTCTCATATTCTCTTATAGATTCATACTTAAATCTAGTCTCTAAATATAGATCTTTAGTAATAATCAAAGAGGAAGAGTGAATCTACCATTTGAGGTGCACATCCATATTAACTTGAAGATAAATGTTGATTTATCAACCTAAGGAGAAGCCCTCGGCATTGAAGCATTGCTACATTTTGGCCATTGCTTCTATGTAGGAGATTGAAGATTTAATTGGAGAGTAGAAGATTTGATCAAGATTTAGATTAAATTCATCAAGCTTGGAGTGGAAGACCTTTCGGTTCCTTGTAGTTATTTTCGGTCAAGTGAGGATTTGAGGCATCAACGGTTGGTTTTCTCTTCTCTAATCTAGATTTTAAGCTCATATAAGGATCCTATGAAGATTTGGGCATTAATTCATAGTGATGAATAATTATTTCCGCTGCATTTAATTTTTGTTTTTGGCTAATCTTCACTTACAAGTGGCATTCGAGCCAAATAATATGAGCTAGTTTTTAGATTCGTTTAAATATTGATTCATGTGATGGACTTATATTAAATCTAGTGATCTTGATTCAATCTAATGAGTTGGAGATCACTAGATCTTGTATGTGGCTTGGATCTACGTGATAATTGATACTAGATGTTGATCTAGCATGTTATAGATTCAATTTGATTGAATGATTAGAGTTGTTGGTGTTGATCTTATGATTAGGTGTGAAATTAATGTTAATTACTGTAATTAATTATTTTAAAACTCATATGAGATCAATACACATGTATTAGATTAGATCTAGTATGGTTTGGATCAAAATCTCATCAATTAGGGCATGAAAAAGGTGTTAAGAACATGTTGGTGTTTTTGGAAAACCTAGCACAGCCACCTCTTGGGTTTCAAATGTATTCGTGCACCAAATGGCTTTGTTTTCATTCTCTTTAATTTTTTAAGTCATCATGCGTTGGGAACCTATGGTTTAAATTTGGTAATTTTTGGAGTTAAAAAGAATTCTTTGAAAATCTTAGAACATGCACTGCGATTCAGACCCAAGAGTTGCCTTTTCTATGCACTAACCTTGCAGAAATAAAATCATTTTGTGCTCTACTTGATATTGTTTTCATGTTTCTTGTTTTTCTCAATCATCTACAAAGAGTTGGAAACCTCTAGTTCAAATTTGGTGATTTTTTAAATGAAGAAAATTTTATTGAAATTTTTGGAACGGGGGCTGCCGATCAAACCCGAGACAAATTATAAATCCGTCAATTGAAATTCTAACGGAGTTTTGATCCAAATTTTGATGTAATTTGATCTCCAATAGTGTTTAAATCATTCCCAATTTATTGGAGGGTCTTAGAAACTTAAGATGATTTAAAACCAAATTTAATTCCACATTTAATTGATGATTAACATTAAACAATTTCTATTGGCAAAATAGTGGCATATGGTACACTAATTTATGTTCATGTGATGAATGTTTAATTAATTATTGTTTATTTAATTTCCAGTACTTATGTGATGGATATTTGATGTTGAGGATGTATGGGATAATTCTGAGCCTCGTTAAAATGATTTTAATAATTTGACCTATTAATTGGGTTCGTAATTAAATGTGACTTGCATGCCACCTTTTCATCTTGTAATGAGAGTAGATTTAGGATAGTGAGGTCTTCTTTTTCTTTTGATCAAGGCTATATATGCATGGCATATTTTGTAATCAAGAAAAAAAAAAAAAAAGATAAAGGAGTTCAAGATATGAAGGTCAAGTGCATGGTGATGCATATCCAATAGAGAGAATCTATTCATTTAATTACTCACCTTAAATCACTAAGCAATGCACTAGTGGCTCTAATTACATTATTTAGTCAAGGCTCATAATCATCCATCCTAGGAGCATGCTAGGTTGTTTTACCTATTTATTTATGATTATTATCCTTGTGATATATGGTAATGCATGCTTAGGAGAGATAACTTAAATAAGAGTAAATAAAACATTGAGGAGATCTTGGCAATTTTTTGAATAAAATCCTCACTTAAAATGTGTAGGTATTTTCGCAAGAAAACTTTTGTTAAGTTATAATGGACAAATTAAATAAAATTTAATGTTCCATGCCTTCCACCAATACGTAAGTAACATGAGATGCTATCGGGTGGGCATGTTAGCTATATCTCGTGGGACGTGCTTACTTGAAAAGCTACGATCACTACTTCAAGCATGTGATACTCTTTTAATTAGTTCAATTATCGCATTGGCTACATCTCATGAGACGACCACAAATTGTAAAAAAGGATTGGCGGGGCAAACTTAACATTTAATTGTATAGATGGCTACGTCTTGTGGGTTTATAGAAAAGATGAGGCAAAATAATTTTAGGGGTTACATAGTTGATGCAATTGGTAAAGTTAGTTATCTACCTAAGGAGTTATTCGTAGATGGCTATGTCTCGTGAGTTTACAAATTATTTTAAGGGCCCTAAAATCTACTAGGAAATATGATTTCTCGAACTTTATGAGATGGCATAAAATTTGAAGAAAATAGTAGGAGGTAACTTATTATACAAAACTATATTATGTTTAAAAATATTGCACGAATAAATACTTATTCTCTTCTTCGCTTTTATAAATTTTTGAAATCAATAAATTCATATGGCTAAAAATCTACTCTCCCTAATTTTGGAAGCCAATAAACTCACCGGTCTCAACTATAGTGATTGGCTTTGAAATTTAAAAACTATGCTTGATTCCAAAAAAAGAACTTATGTTTTGACTCAAAATTCCCCCGATGCTATCCTCGATGATGTAACAAAAGACATGCAGGAAATCGTCAATTGTTGGAGAGGAGATGATCTTCAAACCCGATATCTAATGTTGGCATCAATATTAAGTGTTCTCCAAAATTCTCACGAGCATATGAAGCATGCTAGTGAGATAAACATACACTTGGAGGAGTTATATTTGGTGCAAATGCATTATGAATATCATAACACCTTTAAGGAATTATTTAGGGCACGAATGGTTGAGGGATCAAGTGTTCATGAGCATGGTTTGAAAATAATTTCTTTAATTGAAAAGCTCGGGAAATTTGATGTTGTTATGGATAATAATCTTTATATAGACTTGTCCTTCAATCATTTTCAAGCTCATTTGACCAATTCGTCATGAATTTCAACATGAGTAAACTCAATATAATGGTTAACGAGTTAGTTAATATGCTTATCACGACCGAGTCTATTATGAAGAAAAACAAGATGGTATTGATTACTTCAACTTCTAAGGCCCAAGAGGGCAAGATCGGAAAAAAGAAGAGGAAAAGTTCTTCATCTAAAGAGAAATAAGTTCCAAATCCATCTGGTGAAATCAAAAGAAAAGTCAACACTAAAGAGGACAAACACTTTTATTGTGAAGAAATTGGGTATTGGAAGAGGAATTGTAAGAAGTATTGGCTTCTTTGAAAAAGGATATGTTCTTTATTGAAGTTAATCTTTTGATTAATAGTGATGCATGGGTATTTGATACCACATGCAGAGGCCAAAAAGGCCAACTGTAATATCCGTAAAATTTCTTTCAACTTCAAAATATCCCTTTAAAAAATAAAAGCTTTACCATAAAATATTCATATTTTTAATGTTTTCTTATCATTTTAAAATGCTATACTCATCTACAAAATTTATTGCATGAAATTCTTTATTTCTCCTTAAATTCTAAAATTTTCTAATATTTTTTTACACCTTAAATTTCTTCAAGAAAATATAAAATTTTTAGAGGCCAAAATTTGGCCAACACACTCATACACATGGACAAATTTAATTTTCACACCTAATGGAAAAATGGCATTTTCTTATATGTCTATTTGTACTATAGTTTGGAAAACTATCATTGGACCACATTTCCCTACTAAACCCCATGTTTTGAGACTACACAACTTAACATATTAGTTGGCAAACATCTTACCATACATGTCACATCTTATACACTTGGGGAAAATCCAACTTGGCCACTTGAAACCTACATGAACATCTCATCTTGCCTATAATTAAATTAGGCCCCTAAGGTTAATTTTCTTTACAAATGAACCCTTGAACTACAATTATAAATAGCCAAGTACCTTACACATTTCTCTCATCACACACAAACACACATGTACTACACATACACAACATTTCATACTCTACTTTTAAACCAAAGACTAGTCAAGAAATCTTTTGAAGTCTCTTATAAACCAAACTTTAGAGTCAAGGGAGGAAGGAAGACGGAGAGATCTTGAAGAATTTAGAGAAAATCTTTAAAGAAGATATTAGATAAAATTTATGATTCCTCTCTCTACCAATTTTTGGTTCTATCAATTCATTCATTCTACATGATTCTAGTTCCTTGAAATCATGGTTCTATTTTGTTCATTTACATAAGTCTTAGTTAATCTAGATACATTAGATATTGAATTTTTATATATTTCAAAGAAACGATTTTTCTCAAAATTAAAACATTTTTTATATTTCATAGAAATCTCAAATTTTTATATTTGAAAAAAAAAAACTCGTTCATTTCAAAAGCTAAATTTTTCAAAATTTATGTTTTACCCCTTTTAAAACTTCTATCTCCTCTTATTGACAATCCTTGGTAACAATTGATGAATTCGTCCCGTGGTTATTGCTTTTTGATTGATCATATTCTATTGATATGAAACTTGAATGATATTGATTATTGGGCCTCGAAGATCTTGGGTAAGGGAAGTTGGGCGGCATCGGGCCGTCAATGACCTCTTACTTAATTTCTTCCATTGATGGTTGGTCTCGTGGTTGCCTGGAGATTAGATAATCCAAGAGACCGATACTCTGACACGCGATCGATCATGTCAGCATTGTTATGCCCCTCGAGCTACCACCCGAGGTGGAACTGTGGAGGAATAAGGATTGTTATTTTATCGAAGCTATAAGGGTGACAGACCCACCAAATAACTAGTTCGGCCATGATTCCTTATTGCATAACTTTGTTTCCCCTATCTCTTCTCTAAATCATAAATTTTACTAAGTTCTGTGAACTTATGTTTTCAAAATTATAATTTTGCAGGATAAGACAAAAGGAAAAAGTATCGTAGCTCACAAATTTTGCTTTCATCTTTTTAAAGCTAGTATAGTTTACTTACTTTTGTTGTAACATTTGAAAATTTGTATTGTGAAAACTGTATTGTTAAATATTACGCAGAGCTTGTTATATTTCTTGTGCAATGATATCATTTTAGTAGCAATCCGTTTTAGGGGGTAGAGACTTTAGTTCGGGGTGCTACAGAGTGGTATCAAAGCCTAGGTTTTAAGGTAGAAACTTATGTTGCTTTTACTTACTATTCTAACTTAGCCCGTGATGATTGATTGAGAATAGGCTAAAATGAATAAAGGAAAAGGCAAAGCGAAAGTTTGGAAAATAGCCTCTGGTAGCTCTAGTCAGGGTAGCGTTACTGGCCCACTTCGAAAACGTCCAGAACGAGATTATAAGGTTGAGATTGAAGCTAAGAATCAAGAGCTCTTGGTAAAGGATCGTGAAATTTCAAATTGGCAGCAAGCATATTAGGAACACATCCAACGGCATCAGGATTATGTTGCTTGGGCACAAAAAGAACTTTATGACTTAACAAGAAACTATCACGATCGGCTTGCAGAATTTAGAGACCAAGCTATTCAAGATCGCTTATTTATTGGTCACATGGTTCGCGGAGTTCGGGATCAGTACGAGGAGTCAATGAAGAAAATATCTGAAAAAATGAGAGATACTGAGTGGTTGGCTCAGGGATACATAAATGCAAGCTTCGGTAATATACCAAGATCAACTGAAATGGCTGGAAATTTTCAAGAATATTTTGGAGAACCAAGATTAGATTTAGGTGATGAGATAATTCAGCAATTGGGACTTCCAACAGGAATACCTACTGTAGAAGTTCGGCCAAATTCGGTTCCACTGGCTCCTATAGTAGAAGACGAGGAAGAAGAGCCTGAAGAAGACCCGAATACCATACCAAACTAAGCTAGGACATATGAGTAGGAATATGACATATGTAAAATGGGTAGAAATAGAACAAAGAATACTAATGTAGTGTAACTAACCTCTTTTGTATCGTTAATCCCTAACTTTACTATGTTATGAACAACTTATGTGCACATAATCTTCTATGTAATAGAATGATATGTTTTGAATAACCATGGCTTCAGAGCAATATGGCCCCAAAAAGGAATCGACCTCAGAATAGTCAATCACGAAAACGAGAACGTCCTCGGCAAGAAGATCCTGGTAGATCCAACAATCTAACCAATGGAAACAATGAGATACCACAAGATGTGCCACCAGAACCAACTCCACCAAATATGCCGGCTGCTAAACATATGATTTATATGTGGCAGCAATTCATGGAATTTTGTCAACATCGGTCAAATGCTGAAAATCAAAGGGATGAGATTCATGAAATGGAAGACAAGACTTTAACTAGATTTCTCCGCTTTAATCCACCTACATTTAAAGGGGAGCCAGATGACCACAAACCAGAATCTTGGATTCAAGAAATTGAAAAGATATTCCGAGTTCTTAACTACTTAGAACATCGACAAGTAAAATATGCTACATTTCTGCTAGAAGATACAGCTGGATATTGGTAGAGAATAATTGAGCATGAATGGAATGAGGAAGGGATAAATTGGACATGGGAAGCTTTCAAAACGGAATTTCTACGAAAGTTTTATCCCACAGGTGGTCCGAGATACAAGAGAAAGGGAATTTATGAATTTAATTCAAGGACCTATAACTGTAGTAGATTATGAAGCGGAATATAACAAGCTCATTTAGTATGCTCCTCATGTTCTCGCTGATGAGCGAAGAAGAATAAGAAGATTTGTGGAAGGACTAAAGCCAGAACTCCGTCGAGCTCTAGCCTCCTGTGACCTTCCAAACTATAGTCGAACCGTAGAGAAAGCAATGGAAATTGAAGACGAATTTCGGGAACTTTGAAAACTAGATGATAAATGGAGAAAAGAAAAAGGACAAATGAATTTTAGAAAATCCTTTCAAGATGAAAGGATAACAAATGTTCCCGAAAATTCTAGCTCTCCAAATTTGAATAAGGGCAAAGCTCCAAACATTGCACCAACCATTGCGAGAAAAAAATGCAATTATTGTGGACGACTTTCGCATACAGAAGAGCAGTGCTGGAAGAAACAAGGAAAGTGTTTGATTTGTGGGGATTCCCAGCACACAATTAGGAATTGTCCCAAAAATCGTAATGCAAATCCTGAGACACCAAAGCAGCAACAATTCAATCAAGGTAAAAGACCTCCTGCGAAAGCTAGAGCCTATGCCCTAATTGGTACGGACAATCTGGAAGGTACGGACAATCTGGAAGCTACTGATGTTGTTGAAGGTAAGGCTTTAGTTCATAACTTTGTCTGTAAAGTTTTGTTTGATCCTGGCGCTACTTATTCATTTATATCCACTGCTTGTGCTTTTAAGATGGGATTAAAGTCTGAAACTTTACATACCCCTTATGAAGTGTGTTCACCAATGGGGACATGTAGCGCTACTTATGTTAAATATAGAAATTGCCCTGTGACCATAGAAAATAAGGAGCATCTTGCCGATCTTATAGACTTGCCAATCCAGGAATATAATCTCATCTTAGGAATGGATTGGTTATATCGGCATCAGGCAGTAGTTGATTGTTTTGCCAAAACCATTAGATTGGGAAATGCAGTGGAGAATAAAGACAAGAAAAATTTAAGATCAGCTATTATTTCATCAACCAAAGCTAAAAAAGTATTGAGAAAAAGAGGACAAGCATTCTTGGCTTATTTGATAAATAAGCCCCAAGATAAGTTAAAATTAGAGGACGTGAAGATGGTTAATGAATTTCCCGAAGTGTTCCCTGAAGAATTAAACTCACTTCCTCCAGATCGGGAAATAGAATTTGTGATTGAAACCTATCCAGAAGCCAAGCCCTTCTCAAAAACTCCTTATAGAATGGCTCCTGCAGAAATAAAAGAATTGAAGGAACAATTACAAGAGTTGTTAAAGAAAGAATTCATACGGCCCAGCACCTCACCTTGGGGTGCACTAGTATTATTTGTTAAGAAAAAAGATGGAACGTTGAGAATGTGCATTGATTATCAAGAATTGAATAAGATGACCATTAAGAATAAATATCCCTTACCACATATTGAAGAATTGTTTGATCATCTACAAGGATCAACGGTATATTCTAAGTTGGACTTACGACAGGGATATTATCAGTTGAAAATACGGGAAGCTGATATTCATAAGACTGCATTCAATTCTCGTTATGGGCATTTTGAGTTTGTTGTTATGCCTTTTGGATTAACGAATGCACCTGCAGCATTCATGGATCTAATGCATCGAATATTTTGGCCCTGTTTGGATTGTTTTGTGGTGATTTTTATCGACGATATTTTAGTATACTCTAAAACAGAAGAAGAACATGAAAAACACTTGAGGATAGTACTACAAACTCTCAAAAATCACCAATTATATGCCAAATTCAGTAAGTGTGAATTTTGGCTAAAGAAGGTCACTTTTCTGGGTCATATAGTTTCACAACATGGTCTTGAAGTTGATCCCAGAAAAGTCAAAGTAGTCGCCAATTGGAAAAGACCTGAGAATGTTACTGAAGTGCGCAGCTTTCTAAGATTGGCATATTATCGAAAATTTATTCAGAACTTTTCCAAGATAGCAGGACCCCTTACAAGATTAACCCAGAAGGATCAATGTTTTAAATGGGATGAACGATGTGAACAAAGTTTCACAGAACTCAAGAAAAGATTGACCTCAGCACCCATTCTAACATTACCTGATGATTCGGGAGAATTCTCTGTGTATACAGATGCATCCAAAGAAGGGTTAGGGTGTGTGTTAATGTAAAAAGGGTGAGTAATTGCGTATGCCTCAAGAAAACTCAAGTCACATGAACAAAACTACCCCACTCATGATCTAGAATTGGCAGCTATGGTATTTGCCTTAACAAAATGGCGACATTACTTATATGGGGCTAAAGTAGAAGTCTACACTGATCATAAGAGTCTCAAATATATTTTTGGTCAGAAAAACTTAAATATGAGGCAACGGAGGTGGCTGGAATTTCTTGAAGATTACGATTTTACAATCGTATATCACCCTGGAAAAGCCAACCTTGTGGCAGATGCTTTAAGCCGAAAAGCAAGGATAGCTGGAATAATCATTCACCCGAAATTATATGATGCTGTCCAAAAGGTCCAAGAAAGTGACGAGTGGATTCAAAAGCAAAAATTGGTTCCTGTAGGAAATGTTGATTTTCAAGTTGATGAAAATGGAATGGTAAGATTTAAAAGACGGATATGTGTTCCCAAAGAACTTCAGGAAAAGGTGTTATCTGAAGCCCATAATACGAAGTATACAATGCATCCGGGAGGAAATAAAATGTATCGTGACTTAAAACAAAAGTTTTGGTGGAAAGAAATGAAACGTGATGTGGCAAAATACGTACAGAAATGTCTTACCTGTCAACTGGTAAAAGTTGAACATCAAAAACCTGCGAGATTATTACAACCACTTCCAATCCCAAGTTGGAAATGGGATCAAATCACAATGGATTTTGTA
>JACFYI010002051.1:57399-70717 GCA_014898755.1 Handroanthus guayacan
GAATTCTAATTGGATCATCATATAAAATTTAAGGGCTTAGGAGATGATTTTTAAGGAAAATCACCAAAATTCAAGTTTTTAAGAAGATTCTGGGCGGCAGTAATTTTGCAAACCATCTTAAAAATACATTTTGATGAGTAAAAATTGGCAATTTAGTTCTAAGACTATCTAGACTCGAAAAGCTTTCTAATGGTATTTTTATATTGAAAATCCGACGAGTAAAACTCTAGTTATAAAATTTTAAAGTTAATACAAGAATCTGCTGAATCCTCGCATCAACTGGACAGGTTGCGGTTCTCTAAATATTCTGGGTTAATTCTTTCATGAAACTTAAAAATTATTGATCCTATTGTTATCTACACTCAACAAAGTTTCTAACCTATATTTGTGGGTTCAATTTGGTGAAGAAATGAATGGTTTACAACGAGTTGAAGTTGAAGAAAGGGTTAGGACCACTTCCAGAGTAGCCCCTGCTACCCGGATAAACTGGCATGTTGGGATTAAATGGTGTTTCTGGGCGTTTTCTTGCATGGAATTGGGCAATTCTTGATTCTAATGATAACTACACTTGACAAGTTTTCAAATGGTGTATTGTTCAGATTTGTTGGACATGTGGTGGTCCAGTTATGAATTTTTGAATTTAGGGTTAGTGCAAAGACCTCCCCTGTCCTAGCCGAAATGACAAGTTTCATTCAAACTCATTTTCATACCATTTCCCTCGGTGTTTTTGGGTGATTCTTGGTCCTATCATCAACTAGACTTAAAGAGGTTTCCAACAGTACCTTTTATGAAATTTTTAGAGTTGTATAAGTCTAGTTTTTGATTTTTCAAAATGAGGTAAGTGCACTGCTATCTACCCGAGAACAGTCCAGATTCCAGTACCATATTTCCCTTGGAGAATCACCTAACCACTCAACCTATATGATGATCCACTACCATTCTTATATCCCAAAGGTCAAAATCATGGTTTTCCAATCTCAAATCAGATTTTGCTCCATCAAGAATCATTATTCACATGAGAGTAAACAATCAATTCACACATCAAGCCATAGTTATGAACAAGGTAATACAATCACTCTTATCAACAATAACTTCAATTTATGAGACAAAGGAAGGAAACCATGATCTGAAATCTTGAATATAAGGTAGGGAGTGTTATGATTCTTACCTTATATGATGGATTTTCTCCAAGATTTAGGTAGATGTTCCACTAAATCTCTAGCTACCTAGCATAGAAACAAGTTTTCTTAAGTTTACAAGTTTTTTATCAAATCTACTAACTAAACTCAATCAAACTTACCCCAAGCTTGAAGATGTGAGTCCATGGAAGTTTACTACACCACTCTCCTTTAGGTTTCTATGGATTAAAGTTGGATTAGATTAGTGTTTTTCTCTCTTTTCTTTCTTCTTCTTCCTTTGGTTTTTCTTCTCTTTTTCCTTCTCTCTCTCTCTCGATTTTTTTTTTCTGAGTTTAGGGCTGTGTTTTTTGTGTTTTAAGCTTTATTTTATTGCTTGTATATACTCCCAAAGTATATACATGCATTTATGTTAGTATAATACAAAATAGAGCATTTATTGAAGCTAATGATGGTGCTTCCTTTGTGAGCTAAGCCGTGAGCTCACTTCTTGACTACTTGTCTTCCTTTTATTTCATATCTTTAGTGTGTGTGTGAGGTGTGGTCGGCTGAGCTACTGATTTCCTTTTATATTTATTTTTTTTTCCAAAATTTTAGGTTTTGGGCTTAATTGTGGGCTAAAATAAATAACAAAGTGTTGGGCTTAATTCCTTGGGTCCAAAGGCTTGGTTTTGGGTTAAAAATATTGTATTCGGTCCATATTTGATTGAAATAATATTTTTGGTTGCTAAATCAAAGTGATTTCACCGTTTTAAAGTCTTTTATGCAATAGCGATAAAAATCGTTTAAAACGGCACTATATTTTAAAATTTTTGAAACAATGAGGTGAAATTATAAATTCTAAAATCTTTTGGGCTAAAATATAATTTTTGAAATTAATGGTTTGGTTTTGGTAGGTTTCGGGTTGCAAGAAAAATTTTTAAAACGGGTTTTGCGCTTCTTAAGGGTTTATAACCGTTTAAGGGAATAATTTTTAAAACTAGGGGTTTAAATATATAATTATGGGCATCTTTGGGAAAAAATTATAATTTCAAAAATTCTTTGATTGGAAATAAATTTTTTGAATAGTAAAGCATTTCTATTCGCGAGAAAAATCTCAAATCGGCGAAGAATTTATTACCGATTAAAATTTTTCTCAAAACCTTTTAAAATATTTATTGATTAAATATAAGGGTTTAAAAATTAAATTAAGAAAATTTTCGGGGTCTCACACTATAATATTACAACTTCTCAAACTAAAGAAATTATTTTACATAAGCTCTATCCATACATGATTCTATTGGTTACAATAACCTACTAGGATTCATAATTTACAACCATACAACTAAGGCATACATCACCATTATTTACTCCAAAACAAAGTATGAAACTTAAATGTTTATTTATGTCCTAATAGCTCCCAACTCATTCACGTACATAGGGTAAGATAATTAAATAAGTCCACTGACTTAGTAAGAATCACATCCACGAAACAATAATGAACAAGGAAAATCAACAAATGGTAATAGAGACAAGAGGCTCAATAAAATGAAACGTGCTAAATGATTGTGATCATTTTATAACAAGTATAAACGAGTAGCTCAATAAAAGCATAAACTAGTTAAAATTCAAGGGCAAATCACACAATCATATAGCAAAAAAACAGAACTAGTATTTGGTGGATCTGTCACCCTTATAATTCCAAATAAATATCAGCCTTATCCCTCCACAGGTCCCACACTTAAGTGACCACTCAAGGTGGTAACATGATTTTGTAGTGTGACATAAATGTCGACGAGCAACGTGTCACAGGCTAGCCCTTGGAAAACCTATCCCAGGCTTCCTCGAAACTACCTAAACGAGTAGAAGACTATTCAGGGGATCAACCGACGGTCCAATACCGCCCAGCATCCCTCCTGGAATCTCCCAAGGGCCCATAACGAGGGTAATATTTCAATGGTTATGAGGGTAATACAGTTATCCGAGTGAATATTTCAATATTTGCTTAAATGGCCAGATATCATATATTCCACGGGCTTTATGGATTACGAACGAGTGAAATTCTTGAACTAGATCCTAGGACATAAGATTTTATTTTGGATCATCCAAATAGTTTGAAATGACGTGGGATGTGAATTTTTGAGATATTCCCTTAAGGAAAATAATTAAGTTGGCCTAGTTCAAAATTCCTCTGTTACGGCAGTAAATTTTCCGATCATTTTAAAATATATCCCAAGGAGTTAAAATTGGCACTTTAGTTCTGAAACCATCTAGATTTGACGAGATTTCCAATGGTAGTTTTAGTTTGAAAATTCGACGAGCGGTTTATTAGTTATAAATTTTTAAAGTTAACCGATGGTTCTGTCATAACTCCGAGGCAGTTTGACATGTTCGGCTCAAAAACATATTCTGGAATGATTTCTCCATATATTTCAAAGATTTTTGAATATATCATAATCTACACTTAATAAGGATTCTGAAAAATATTTTTAGGGCCGATTTGGTGAAGAAAAGGTTGGGTTTCAATGGTTTGAAAGTAGAGGATGTATTATGTTTCACTCTACTGAGTCTCCTGCTCCTCGGGTGACTTGGCAAGTCCGATTTCAAGGGTGTTTTCAACCATTTTTCTCCATGTTTTTGCATGATTCTTGATTCCAACAATAATTACACTTGATAAGCTATCGAACGGCATATTTTATGAAATTTTTGGATGTGAAGAGGTCGAGTTTGTAATTTTTGAAGTTAAGGGTATGACAGAGGCCCTTTTCTGTTTTAGCCAAAATGATAGGTTAGGTTCAAATAGATTTATTTACTATATTTCTCCTTGTTTTGAGGTGATTCTCGGTTCTAACGATATTTAGACTCGAAGAGGTTTCTAACGGTACCTCAAATGTAATTTTTGGAGCAATACAAGTAGGGTTTTTGAAATTTTAAAGTAGGACATACGCACTAGAAAGCTACCCGAGAACAAAACTCACATACACACTGGAAAGCTACCCGAGAACAAAACTCATACTTTCAAATTCTTACTTATTTCATAAAATCATCTAGCTATCAATTTTAAGTGTGATGATCCAATAAATCCCTCATATCCACTAGGTTTATATTCATGAATTTCATACAAAAACTTAACCAAGCTCAACTATAACCAACATAATAATATGAAGTTCATCACATGAAGCAAATAACTAAGGGAGCAATTTGAACATGCCAATGAACAAATCACAAGAGGATGAAGCAAATTCCATAATTATCACACGGCATAAGAGGCTAAAATGAAAGAAGAATAGATGCTTATGATTCTTACCTTGATGCTAAATACACACTTGATCTATTCCTTAAGTTTCCCTCAAGTTAATCCCGACAAAATCAAAGAACTTCTTCAACTAGAATTCCGTCCCAATTTCACTAAATTTCTTTAAATAAAATATAAACTTACCAAGATACTTAAGCTAAGTAGGAGATGAACAAACCTTTATCAATTTTCCTTCCTCCTAACTCAAGTTTGACGAGAGAAAATTGATTGAAAAAAATTAATTTTCATGCAAGAGGAAAAATACAAAGAAAATAAAGTTTTTTTATACAAAACTCTCTTGTAATTTTAAAAAAAGATTAGGGGCACTCTTGTATATTAAAAAATGGTCATAATGAAGCATTGAATGAGTTGGATGACTAAGTATATGAGGTGTTATGATAATAATTAAATTGGTGACTAAGTATATGAGGTGTTATGGCAATAATTAAATTTGGTGACTAAGTATATGATTAAGGTACTAAGGTGGCATATGTATTTAATAAAAATGATGAGTTTTCACCTGGTATGTGTGATGAGAAGGGGGATGCACGAATTTTCTAAATTTTTTCTCTTTTTTTCTTTTTTTTTATTTAGTTTATAATATGGTTTGGATTTGGACTTTAAATTTGAATAAAACTTTGGGCTCAACTCTAGGGTCAAATATGCATTGATTTGAGTTACAAATAATATTTTTGCCCCACATTTGATTGAAATAAAATTTTTTGCTGCTAAATCGAAATAATTTTGCCGTTTCAAAGTTTTTCAGACAATAGCGGTAAAAATCGTTTTAAACAGTGCTAGTTTTTAAATTTTGAAACTAAGGGTTTAAAAATATAATTATGAGCATTCTTAGATTAAAATAACATATATAAGAATTTTTTGGTATAAAATAAATTATTTTGAGATTTTTGAATGTGAGAAAAATCTCAAACCGACAAAAAATCGGTTACTGATTAGAGTTTTTCTTAGAAACATTTTAAAATATTTATTGATTAAAACCAATGGTTCAAAAATATAATTAGAGAAATTTTGTCACTTTTAAAATTTATTTTAGGGAAATTTTTGTGTTATTACATAGAATCTAAAGGAAAATTATTTGGGGAACTCTCCTAACCTCAAATCTACAGGATTAGGTAAGTTTTGGTTGTGTTTAGTGAGTAGAAGTGTTGAAAATTATATGAACTTAAGGGAGTTTCTTTGTATGCTAGGTGTTAGTGGATTAAGTGAAGAAGATAGTTGAATCTTCAAGCTAAAACCCCAAAAAGGGTAAAAATCATAACACTTCACTCCCTTGTATTTAATTGCCAGAACATAGTTCTATTTCTTTGATTCATAAATTGATGTTATTGCTATGAGAATGTTTGTTTTGGCCTCAAATTGATTATGTCTTGATGATATGAATAGTTATCTATTCTCATGTGATTGATGCTATTGTTGTTGGAGCAAAATTTGATTAGAACTTAGAGAACCATGAACTTGACCTTAGGGTTATAAGGATGATAGTGGATCATCACTTAGATTTGGTGGTTAAGTGAATTCTCAAAATAAATGAAGTATTAAAAACTTGGACTGTTCACGGGTAGAAAAGGCAGAACACTCACCTCATTTGAAAAATCAAAAACACCACTTTTACTACTTGAAAAATTTCATATAAGATACCATTAGAAACCTCTTCGAGTCTAGATGATGATAGAAAAATGCGTTTGAATGAAACCTGGCATTTCGGCTGGGACAGGGGAGGTCTCTGTCCTAACCTTAAGTTCAAAAATTTATAATTAGACATCCACACGCCAAAAAATTTCACAAAATACACAATTTGAAACTTTATTGAGTTTAATTATCATTAGAATCAAGAATCACCCAAATCCGTGAAAGAAGAAGCCCAAAACCACCGTTTAATCCAAACATATCAGTTTTCCCGGGTAGCGGGGGATGCACTGGAACTGGTCCTAACCCTTCCCCTAATTTCAACTCATTGGAAACTATTCATTTTTTCACCAAATTTAACCCAAAAAGATAGGTTGGAAACCTTGTTAAGTGTAGATAATAATAGGCTTAAGAACTTTTAAAATCCATGAAGGCATTAACCCAGAATATTTTGTGAACACAAACCTGTCCGGTTGATTTGAGGACTCGGCAGATTCTTGTATTAATTTTAAAAATTTATAACTAGAGTCTTACTCATTGGATTTTCAACATAAAACCACCTTTGAAAAGCTTGTCGAGTCTAGATAATTGTAGAACTAAATTTCGAATTTTAACTCATCAAAATATATTTTTAAGATGGTTTGGAAAATTATTGCCACTCAAAGTTTGCTTAAAACTTGAAATGTTTGGTGATTTTCTTAAAACCATCTTCAAAAATCGTCCCCTAAACCCCTTAAATCTAGTATGATGATTCAATTAGAATTCTTACACTCACTTCTGCATTCCTTGACTTCCATATCTCTATTATTTAAATTCAACGTTGATTATTGATTTTTTTCTTATGCTCCACGAGTGAAAAAAATCTTAATGCATGAGTGTTGGGCCCCGAGAACCTCAAGGGGGATTTGGTTGGGCGTTACGGCACGTCGACCTAATTCTTGATACTTCTCTAACATTGAGATAGCTAGGAGGGAACTTGGAAGTAGGTTTCCGAGTAGTTATGCTCGGCACGCGGTCGACCGTGCCTATTGTTTAGTGGCTTATCTCGGACGGCCACCCGAGAGGCAAAATGGAAGAATAATGTTGATAATGTTTGAAGATATAAAGGTGACAGATCCACCAAACACTAGTTCAACCTAAATAATTTTTGACATTCATGATATGGTTTAATTCTCCGAGCTCACAATTGCATTAAATTATTTACTTTGATATGAATGTCATTCTTTGGCTTGATATCTTTTATTGATTCATTGAGCCCTATTCCTTGACCTCCCGCTATGATTTTTACTAAGTCTCTCAGCTTATTTTAAATCTCTTTAAAATTTGTAGATGAGTAGTTCAGAATTAAGATTGTGTTTTCCTATTTTATTCGTTGTGGATGACCACGAGAGATGCCATAGTATTGAATTCTCCATCCACGTCCACTTCGTCATATTGAGAGCTCTGGGAGGGTGGTTTCTTTTTACGAGCACCTACACGTATGGCGAGGTCGTGACCTACATTACTGCGGAGCCTCTAGACTAGTTTTTTTTTTTTTTTTTTTTTGGTATTTGAGTTGTATTTTCGAAAACTTAACGTTATGGCTAATATGTAGTAAGATGTAATTTATAGATGGATGTAAAATAGAGTTAGTAAGTTTTAAACTTAGTATTCTGTAAATGATGTAAATTATGGTGTGCTTATAAGATAGGGTTAGTATCTTATGAAACTAGAATTTTGTACATGATGTAAGTTATGGCTTAGTAAGTTTTATGAAGCTTATGTTTAGTACTAACGGTTATTCTTACTCGAGAAATGAATATAGTATGTCATTTGAATATTAAAACAGACTTTATACAAATATTAAAACTAAGTTCCATTAAGAAATCAAGGAAAATTTTTGTGGAAAAATTTAATATAAATTTTATTGAAATAACCAAAAATGAGTTTTAATGGATTCGTTAAAATAAGTTTTATTGAATTGATCGAAATCAAGTTTTATTGAAATGCTCAATCAGAATTTTATGGGAATGTTTAAAATAAGTTTCATAAGAATGAATATATTTAAGGTGCCTTGGATTTAAAATATTTGAGATAAGTTTTCCTTTTAATGTGTTCATGTTGATGTTAGTGTTTGGTAAATCTATGCCTATTATTAATTGTGAGTAACGTCCCGAAAACTAGGGCGGAGGTGCACTAGGATCCCGGGGCGCTACAAGTCTTAATACTCCAAGCTTATCACCTAATAACATTAGAGATCACAAGTTTTAAATCCATTTTCCTCATTAATCCCTATGTCAAAGTGATATTCTTGTACTTAAGCTTACAAAGTTCCAAATGCGGGTGTTCACTTTCCAATTTTCACCTTTTCCTTTTTGAGAGTTTAAGTTTGTTTCGAATAATAGTTTTATAGGTATATGTAGATGTGTTTCGTTATGTGGAGAAAGAAGAAGAGGTTAGATCTTTTTAATTGAGGGATGTTGTTTTTGCAAGAGTGGTTTGTCTTGCACTTACCGAAATTATTTATAGATGAAGGGAGGGCTTCTAAGCAATTGCTGAGAGTTAGGGGCCTTGCCAAGTGTCAAGAGAAGAGTTGGCCTTCATAAATGCATGACTTGTAAGAGAAGGACGACCCGTGGTGTTAGATAGATTATATCCAAGATTGTGAGAGATTTTTGGTCTTGAAATCTATCCATAGATTTGTATATATATGCATAGATATGACTAGTTATTTTGAGAAATGAATTTGGGCTTATTGGGCTGAGAATTTGGGCCTTGTTCTAATGGTTTATCGGGTTAAAATAATATTTACCAAAATAAGATGTTCCATTGGTGGAATAATATATTTTCATCATTAGAAGATTTTGAACGGTTATGAAAGAAATTATTTGAAATTGCAAAAAGGTTTGATGTTCTGAAAATAAGGATTTAAAAATATATTTAGAAAAATTTTTGGATCGTCACAATATTAGGGTAAATGAGAATGCTAACCAGAAAACAGGAATAATACCTTTATTTTTGAAAGTTTCTACATAAATATAATTAAATAAGATTACCTATTTTTCATATTGAAAAGCCCATAGGGCAAGCAGAAGAATGATGATGTAAGAAAAAGAAAAAAAAAACCTTTATTAAAATTGAAATTTAAGTAATAAAAGAAAATGAAAATTTGAATATATATTTGAGTAATAATTAAATGATGCACATAATTCTAACTTAAATAACAATATTTCTAATAATTGATGTATATAATCAATTTCACACGAGAATAAAAAAGAATATGTATATTATGGAACAACACGTGATTTCATTGGAAAGAGCTCAGATAATCCATATACATGCATACATAATTAGGCGCATGCATAAACAAAAGATAAAAACTCAATTAATTTTTTAAATCACTAAATCTGAAACAAACAGTATATTAAAACCAGTGAATATTTTTCATCTTCTTAAATCCTGAAATTAGATGAACAAGAAAAATCTTAAGAAACAAAAGAATTAAGCAAATGAATTGATAAATTGAATAATTAAAAAGATAGAAAAAAAATTAATAAAAACAAAAACTAAATTAGAGACTTTGCAATGGGCTAGAAGCAAAAATATTAATTGATATTAAAAAAGTATCTCTTATTATATAAAACAACCAAAGTATATGAACCAAAATAAACTCTAACAAAAAATAATGTAACCAACCAAATAAGTAATGACCCATATAAAAAGAGAATAAAAAATTAAATAGAGATTATTAACAAAATATCATATGTAATAATAAAAAATTGCATATGAAGTAAATTCAAAAATTTACAAAACATTCAAAAACTCTTTCATCATATAATATAATCAAATTAAATAAACCAAATTGAAACCTAAAAACGAATAATGAAACTAAGCAAGTAGATTTACATATTAAAAGATAATACATAAAGAGAGAAAAAGGCTAAAAACAGAGCTTATGAATAAAAATTACATATAAGAATTTTAACATAAACATACTACCCAAAAAAAAAATGTATTCTATCACGTTGAATAATTAAATTAGAATAGAAATAATATCTATAAGACAACAACATAGTAGTGAAATAAATAATCTGAAAAGTAAAGCATTGATCCAAAAGTAAAGACAGAAAGAAAGATTGGGAACTAAAGAAGAAATTAGTAAAATTAACAAAAGTTAGATATTAAACAAATTTAAACTGATTCGCTAATATTGGAATGAATAGAATTTCTATGAAAATTTTTTTGTAGACAGAATAACATAAATCCTCAAATAAATTACAAAGAATTTTATGAGCAATGAAAAGAATGAGAGAGGGAGAGGCGGAATCTATATAAGAAGATAAGAAATCAAAAGACATAACAAAGTATGAGAAAGGGAAACAGAGTTGTAGAACATAAAAAGAGATAGAGATGAAAAGAGGGAGTTACCAAGAAGTGGACTTGAAAGTAATCTTTTTTTCCCTTAAGAATTTGATATGAATAATGAAACTGAAAATGAGTTAGATTTTGTAAGGAAGTAGGTTTCTCATAAAATATAACTTTTAATTAGACACTTATCTTATTAACACCCTTTCAAAAAATTTTAATTTAATAAAATAATTCAAAATTCTAAGAATTCGCAATTTTGATCAAAATTGACCTGGTTGAAGTCAAATGCCACTTTCAAATATATTTATGTAATACCCCAAATTTCAGGGGCATTTCTCACCGAGATCTGAAGTACTACTTGCGGACGGATAATCATTCCAAAATCATCAGAAACTTAATGCATCAATATCATTCAAATGAAATTTCATAAAACCCGACAAACAATCCAAACTAATTTCCAAAATATATAGCTACATATCAAACTATCTAAAATTACATAGAGCCTCTAACATAGCAATCCAATATATGTTCTATACATTTCATAAATCCAAAACCTAATTTCGATCCAAAATACCAAATTAGTCCAAAAGCGATAAACTAAGCCAAATACAATAGGGTTTACAATCTCATCCAAAATCGCTATACAATCTATCATGACTTCCAATCATTCATTCATTCACGATTCAAGAACCTATATATTAAATGTGGTCATGAGTCCACTGATTCAGTAAAACTTATAGCATGCAAAAGAGAATAAGAGTTTCAAATAACATGAACATATCAATAATAATACAAGAATATGATACGGAAAACACTAGAAACATTCAAGACAATCACTATATACATATATTTATCACATTCAAGTCCATAAACTGAATCAATCTTTTGTTAGGTCTATCACTCTTATAACTTCAACGTATACATTTTGCCTTATCCCTCCAACTCCTAAAGGAGTATCAATCAATCAAGAAGCATAGCCGATGTACGTGCTTAGGGCAGTACTTCATAATTCTACCTCTAGAACTCATCCAAACTACCCAACAATCAGGGGCTCAAGAGTCCTAGTCGACAGTTCGATACTGCCAGAGTTCGGTTCCTAAGAAACCCACACGGGCCCGTAATCAATCAATCATATGGCTTTAGGATGAAATGGACAATTAAACAATCAATAAGCCGGCATAGCATAACGTTCTAAGGCCAATCAATAATAATAGCATTTCAATAGACCAAGACGTATTCAATGAATCAATCATTTCGGAGATTCACCACGGACCATAAGGTTTTCGTTTCAAACTCGTATAACATTAATAAGATCGGATATCGACGTGTTTTGGTATGAAATAAAGTTTTGGAAATCAAGTTAGACCAAAAGTGGGCGCTTGGGCGCCCAGATGTGCGCGTTTGAGCACTTACTCTCGAGTTGAAATCCGGTTTTTTGTCTTTTGATTTTTTTTAAATTTTTATCCAATAATACATTTTTTATGTTCTTACATACATAAAAATATTTATAAAACATCGTTTCGGATTTTGGTTTTAAAATTTTTTGAGAGAATATTTTAATGTCAAAATGCAAGGTTTTGTTCATATCACCCATTTTTTCAACTATTTTTAGTTCGTTTATCTCTTTGTCCATGGTCTATCATTCAATATTCAATCTCAAGTTTCAGTACAAGAGTTTAGGATGAATCATTAAGTATGGGATTAATATATTCAAGAGTTGAGCATAGATTTTGCAAGTAAAACAAGACAACAATATAGATTCTCATGCTCAACATGTCAATGGCATCAGGTACTCAAAGCATGCTCGATCAATGGAGGGAAAAGTTGAAATACATGCTCATGGAGAGGGGAAGCTATAAGTCTTATCTCTTGTAGTCTAAAAACTTGATAAAGAAGTGATCCAAGCTTAGTTTCAAGCACCTAGAACAACATTCATTCATTTGTCAAGTTCCATACACTTTTATCTTTAATCATTCATAAAACATCAATCCTTAAGTTACTTACCAATGGTAGGATGAGAGAACACCGCTCAAGATCCCCTATTGACAATCAGTTTTCTTTGGGAGAAAGGAATGCAAGTGAAGTTTTTGTTATGCAAGAGATTTTCTAAGTAGAGAAATGAGTGTTTGAGCAAGAGACTTTGTCTTGCAAATGTGGGGTATTTATAGATGGAATTTGGGGCCAAAATGCAAGACTTAATAACTTAAAACCCTTCAAAATAATTTACCAAGCTTCTCATAGAAGAAATGGGACAAAAGTGTGATGAATTGGATGGAATGGTGATAGCTAGACCATTACCTCTTTCCAGCAGCAGCAGTAGCTACCTTTTTGCTTTCATTTTCTTTTTCTTTTCTCTTATTTTTGAATTTCAATTGGTCAATAAAAGTGGCTATATGTTGGGCTTAAATTGGGCTTTTTTTGGGGGTCAAAACGTGACGTGAAATTAAAACATAATAGTTCGAAATATTTTCAAATGCGTGAATTAATGTATTTTGGTTTTAAAATGAAACTTCGTTTTAAAATTAAATGAATTTTTGGAAAATCTATGATTCGAGAATTGTATTAATTTAGGGATTTTTGGGTGCTTGTTTGGATCAAAATGGGACACGAAAATAAAATCTAGATATACAAAAATATTTTGAATGCACAATACTTACCTTGACGTCAAAACGATGTTCGTGATTTTGAAAACGAAAAATCGGTAATTCAAAATTTTATTTTTAATGGGATTTTTGGGGTATCACAATTTATATATACACACATATTTCTAAACCATAAAAATGAATTATTTATTCGTATTATTATATATAATATATCGAAAACATAAATTTTAATACACTACTGTTTTTGTCACCTTAGCACAAGTTGAAGTTTTCAATATGGAATTATATTCTTTTTGGAATTGGATGGTAGG
>JACFYI010002051.1:74190-99960 GCA_014898755.1 Handroanthus guayacan
ACAATGATAAAGTTTCGTTGAAAAGTGGATAAGCCAAAGTTTTAAGAATAAAATCGTAGAGCCAAATCGAAAAGTGGACAAGCCAAAGTTTTAAGAATAAAATCATAGAGCCAATTGTACACGTAATTCATAGTTCTTTGAATACTGTTATTCGTAGTCAAGAGTCAAACCGATAGAGCAAGCTTATAGCATAATCCAAGACTTAAATCTTCTAATACCACTTCTATAAGGGTATGACTTAATCAAAGTTTTGCTTCGATCTTCAATGTCATATACCCAGAGGTTTAGGCTTGGCCAAGAATAGTATATAGAATTCTTCTTGAAGCATGACTCATTGGCGCACAATAATGACATGCCCCCGAACATACAGAGAAAAATGGTGCGATCACCTATACTCCTTAACTCTTCACACTCCTTTTCCACCGTATTTATCTTGAAAATTCTGAAATATGCTGTTTCTGCTGAATGACGGTAGCTCACCATGTGCACGAATAGTAGCTCACCACAAGATTCAACTAAATAATCAGCGTGCCAAGGTGAACGCGATGGCCATGGAATTTGGCAAAGTTGTCCCCTAGGATTCACCATCTGATTGAGAAGAACATATGGGCCCACAAAATCAACTTCAACAATATTACCACTTTCGTGCATCCATGCATAAATTTTTCCCTTAAAGTTTATTGCTGTGGTAAGTTTTCCTTCCTCAAAGATTTTTGTCCTTCTGATGAACTTTTCATCACCAAGCTGACAAAAGAGAAGAAAGTTCTCACGGACGGAAATCAGCAAAACATGACAATCGGGGTGTGTAGGAGGCTTAGATAGAACGCCCTGATAGTATCCGTGCTCTGAATCTATGGACGGCAGTTGAACCGTTTCATTTGATTCTGGGTTCACAAGACAACAATCTCGTGGTTTTCTGTTAAAATCAATCAGCATTAACCACCCATAGGAAGTCGCGAATACTCCCTTGTTCCAGAATTCAGGAATATTTCTTTTGATATATTCATTTTTTGATATGTTGTAAAAAGTATGACTCTGTAGGTTCTTTCCTTGAGATACAAAAAACCACGGGTGAAAGTGATCATGATCTTCAGGAAGACAAGAAAATAAACTTTGGCAGCCTTTTCCCATTCTTAAATCGTATCTACGTCACTTTCTGCAAGACCAACTCCAAACAAATATTGCAAGAATAGGACCGTGTTAGTGTTAAAATTAAAGATAAAAATAATGAGGCAAGAATTTCAATATGTAGTAACACTTAATAGTCCGCCATTCCCATTGTTTTCAGTAAGTAACCAAAGAGAAACATTTGATTATTCACATTAATAAAATTCTTGATTCACATATATTGTTGGTGAAATCACCGATATTGATTCAATATCTGACACTCCAGCAGGATGACAAAGCCATGATTAGTAAATTTCATTTTCACATAATGTGCCATTAGTTTGGATTATGGACAACTATTCCCTCAGGAAAAATATATACATATACACGCAGAGAGAGAGAGAGAGACGATAATATAACCAACACAAAAACTTTAAACAAACAACAATGTAAATAGGAGAAACGCCTGCCGGACTATATGTTCCCAAACCTTTTTTCTCGTGGCCCTCAATTGCAGATCGCCCGTCTGTCCAATTCTAGCGATTCTCGTGCCAAGAGCCGTCAGTGCAAAAAGTTGAATAAGAAATTGCTTCTGTAAACTAAAAACTAGCATGAGAAGCATTATATTGTATTAGGTTTAGATGAGATCCCTAATTCTAACCCTAGATCGCTTCTAGAAGACAAAGAGTCCCGCACCAATACAACAGCCTTGGGATACTAATCATGCCAAGATTTCTTAACCTACTTTACGTGGATTTTATTTTATTTTATTTTAGGTAGAATTGCAAAAGCACGTCTTGTGTTATGCTTAATTAGCTAATAATCCATCATGTTATTTTAAATACCTCAATCATATTATCTCGCCCCAAATCTCACTTTCTTCAAAATTTTCTTTATGGCCGTAGACAGTGGCGACGCCATTCATGCTCCAGTGCGGTCCAAGACCTCAAAATTTTCAATTCAGATAATATTATTATGATAATAAAAGTAAAGATTAGGCTAAATAAAATTAAAATGCCGCGAAAATAAACATTTATTAATATGAATCAAGGCCTAAATTTTCAATAAACTTTCAAATGATATTCATATGAGTATAAAATTTAAATTAAAGGTGAGAAAACAAACCTTGATGCAAAGAATGAACCTCGGCCGAAGCTTCTCTTCAAGAACTGAAAGTTTGATGTAATGGCTTGATCAAACTCTTAACCTTCTCAATGCTCAACTCCAAAACTTGATCAACTCAATTGCACCTCAAAACATCAAGGTTCGAAACTTGATCCCCTTGATAGAAAGTTTTTTTTCCCAAAACTTCAAGCAATGCCGTGAGCACCTCCTTTTGGATTATCAACTTTTGATCTTCCAAAATAATGTAAATTCACACCTTTGTTATTGATTCACTCTTCCTCTTTATATTATTAATTTAGATCTTTGATTAGAGAGAAATCTAAATATAAATCTATGGAGAGAATGAAGGAGAGAAGAGAGTTTTTTGGAGGGAAATTTCCAACTTTAATTTTGTGATCAAAAGGTGCAACCTATGGTGGTTATTTGGGACATTTAAAGTGTAATCCATGTCAATTTGAATGCTTAGTTGGCAAGATATTTTGGAGAAAAAAATCTAAATTCTTTTCTTCAAATATCATTGGCTCACTTGGCATCTAAGTTGGATAATTTATTTGGCATTTTAATTAACAATTAATTAAAGTGTCACATGGACTCCAATAAACTTTAAATACCTATTATAGATTCCTTAGTGATTTAAATTGTCTTCTTCAATCAATAATTCAACTGTTGAAATTAATTGAATTACATTAACTATTAATTTAATTACAATAATTTGACTCTTCAAATTAATCTATTCAAGAAGACTCATTTTACCTTTTAGCCAAAATCTCACTTCTTTTACCTAAATATAATCTAAGCGATTTTCTCTAATCTAATTATAGAATATCCACTTTAAATTCATACCGTGACTTAATAGAGAAAGGTGTAACACCCGAGAATCCCAAAATAAAATTATTGGATCGCCGATTTATTAAAAATTTATTTAATTTCAAAATCGAGCTTTGTTTTAAAACTAAAACACGTTTTGTGCATTTGAGAAACTTTCAATCAAACACGTTTCATTTCTTCATCGGTTTTCGACCCAACAACGAGTCCACAAGACCATGAAACAAGCCCAAAATATAAGCCCAAACCCTAGCCATTATATTTGATCCAAATTAGAATATTTGAAATTTTCATCCCATCTATCCATCACTAGCCCCCCCATCAAGCAACCTAGACTTTAGGAATTTAAATTAGAGGGCCTCAACTATTTTACTCTTGCATTTTGACCCCAAAGATCTTCTATAAATAGGCCTACTTTGGCTCAAAGAAATCTGCAGAATTTAGCTCTCTCAAATACTTAGAATTTTTATCCTTTGAACTCATCTTGCTTTTCCCCTTCTCAAAAATCGATTTTTACTTACGTTGGGATTCAAGGTGGTGTGAGCTCATTCTAAACATTTGGTAAGTTAAGCTTATGAATATGTTTAAGAATAGTTTGTGCTATGGTTTTATAGAGCTTGACATGAATGTATATGTGATTATAGGTGTTAGTTATAAGCTTGGATCAACTGCACTTTCGGATTTAAGCTTCTAGAGGTAAGACTTACAGCTTCTCCTCTCCATGAGCATGTATTTCAGCTTTTCCCTTCGTTGATCGAGCATGCTATGAGTACTTGATGCCATTGACACGTTGAGCATGAGAACCTGTATTGTTGCCTTGTTATACTTGCAAAAATCTATGCTCAACTCTTAAATATGCAAAGCCCATGCTAAATGATTCATCCTTAACTCTTGTACCGATGTGTGGGATTGAGTTTTGAATAATGGACCATGGACTAAGAGGAAAAACAAACTAAAAATTTGATTAAAAACAAAAGATATGGACAAAACTGTAGGTTTTAACGTTAAAACGATCTTTGGTAAAATTTCAAAACCAAAACTCGAAACGATATTTTATAAATGTTTTTACGTATATAAGAACCTCAAAAATATATTTTTGGATAAAAAATTCAAAGAAAATCAAAAGACAAAAAATCGAATTTCAACCCGACCCGAGAGTCGGCGCTTGACGGCTCACATATGGGCACCCCAGCACCAAAATGAGCGCCCAAGCACCCACTCTCGGGCAAAAATGCTACTTATTCCAGAGGCTTGGATGCCTCTGTCCAAAATTCTTGTTTTGGGTGCTTAGGCGCCCATTTTTGTGCCCAAACATCCACTTTCGGTCCAATAAAACATGTCCATATCCGATCTTATTAACGTCATATGAGTTTTGAAATGAAAACCCTCTAGTCCATAGTCTAATTTCCAAAATGATTGATTGATTGATTACGTTTTGACCTATTGAAATGTTATTGATATTGTTGGCCTTAGAACGTTATGCCTTGCCGGCTTTTTGATTGATTGATTGATTATCCATTTCGTTCTAAAGCTATACAATTGATTGATTGTGGGCACTTGTGGGGTTTCTTGGGGGATCGAACTTGGGCAGTATCGGACTGTTGACTAGGACTCTCGAGCCCCTGATTGTTGGGTAGGTCGAACGAATTTTGGAGGTATAATTCTAAAATACTACCCTAAGCATGTATGTTGGCTGTGCTTCTCGTTGATTGATGCTTCTACGGGAGTTGGAGGGATAAGGTAAAATGTATATGTTGAAGATATAAGGGTGATAGACATACCGAAAGATTATCTCAGCCTATTGACTTGAATGTGATAAATATATTGATTGTTTTGATCCTTCTGATTGCTTTCCGTATCACATTTCTATATTATTATTGATATGCTCATGTTCCTTGAAATTCTTATCCTCATTTGCATGTTATAAGTTTTACTGGATCAGTGGACTCATGATCCTATTTAACGTGTAGGTTTTTGAGCTTTGAATGAATGTTTCATTGGACCTTGATAGATTGAATAGTTGTGTTGAATTTGTAACTCTATTGTAAATTAGTTTAGCCTATCGCTTTTGGACTTAGTTTCTATTTTGAATCGATCTTTTGTATATGGACCTATGTAATAGATCGTCGGATTGTAATAACAGGTTAGACGTTTGATGGAGTTTTGGAACGCTTGGAATGTAATAGTTTGTTATGGTACTTAGTTTGGATCTATTGACGGTTTTATGAAAGTTAGCTTGATTGATTATATTATAAATTTCTGAATCGAATCTAGATCGTATAGAATGCGAGTGATGCACCTCGAATCTCGGGTCCGCAAATCCCTGGGATTTCGGAGGGCATCGCAAAAGGCAAGTGACCAATTAAGTTCATCAATTAATTAGACATGAGTTCGTAATTTTTATGATTTGTGATTAATCAAACAATTCAATTAATCTCTCATAGAATTAATCTCTATTAATTTTAGAATACTCAATCTTTATAGTCGATGTCTAACCACAAACTTATGGAGCCAAATTTATTGGTGAATTAATTGTGGTATGAACCTTAACTACTTACATGTACCGTGCAAATACAGTCCCTCTATTTTTTATCTACCGATTCAAGCTTAGGGTTAAGATATTTTCGGTGATCTTAATAGCTCAATACAACCATATAAAATCCTTATCCCTCCAACTCTTCGAAAGAGCAACAAACACAGATAAGCACAGTCGACCTACGTGCTTTAGGATAATCCCTCAGAACCCTACCTTCAGGGCCGTCCGGATTAATCCCACAGATGAGGATTCATATGAGCTCGTATTGACAACCCGTTGTTGCCTCATCTGATACTTATATAAATTCCCTAGGGCCCCACAAACAGACAGAACAGATGGCTTACAGACAAACAGAATAGTCGAACATATCAGAATCGAGAAGCTATTATCACATTGATCGACTATAATGAGAGTACGGACAAATTCAAAAATCTCGTCAATCATTTAATTCGAACAAATTTGGAATAGACTATGGACCAGAGGATTTATCGTTTTGAAACTTATATTATGTTAAGAAGATTGGATATAGGCTTTACAAAACATAAAATAGGGTTTGAAAATATAAAAACTCAAGTTGGAACCGAAACTGGGCACTTGGGCACTGAAACGGGTGCTCGAGCGCTCAAAACAAAATTTTTGGACCGAAAGTGGGCGCTTGGGCGCTGGTGAACAGTAATTTCTGCGCTTAAGTGCCCATTTGTGTGCTTGGGCGCTGACTCTCGGGTTTAAAATCTGATTTTTTGTCTCTTGATTTTCTTGTGATTTTTGGCTCAAAATCATATTTTTGGGATTGTTTTAGGTCCATACACATTTATAAAATGTTGTTTTAAGTTTTGATTAAGGAATTTTCGAAAAAAAAAATCCAAGTCGAAATGTGCCGTTGAGTCCGTATCTTTCACTTTTGTCCGTTTTTAGGCTATCAAACCACCTCATAGTCCATGGTCTTTGATTCAATAATGGTCTAGAGCTCATGTATCAATGTCCAAGGAACGAGTAGCCTTAAGATGATCCTATTCATGGTTTGAACATACATACAAGAACATCATTGCATACGCAAAGAAGAACTCATATCCAACAAACATATAACCATGAAGTGGATAGCATATTGAGGAGCTTATAACAAGATAACACATGAATCATGGAAGGAACACATGCTCAAGAACGAAGATGAAGAGCCATAAATCTTACCTTAGTCCTAAGATTGATTAAATGAACTTTGAGTTCCAAGTTCCGGTTTCACTTCCGTATCAACACCTAACCAAATACGTATACCAATATTAAGCTCTATATTTCCATATCTAAGCCATAGCAACAAGTCTCAAACCTAGCTTACCAAGTGGCAGAGTGGTAACCCCTTAGGTTTTCCTTAGTCTCCTTCAACTTATGTTTAAAAGTGTGGATATGGGTGTGTTGAGAGAGAGAGAGCCGAGAGAGTTGAGAGAGTGAGGGAGTGCTATGGCAAAATTTTCAGATTTTGGAGAAGTGTGGAGGAAGCTTTCAAGACCCTAATCTTTTTTATTGAGTGAAAAGAGTGCTTAGTCACTACTTTGCCATCATGAAATGTGGGTTGTCCACTAAGTTTGTTTTTCCTCAAAAAACAAGGTTTACCATGCTTAATCACCATTTTTCAAATTTGAGGCATATGTATCTAATATATACATATAGATTTGGCCTTATTTAGTGTGTGTATATATATGCACACATGGGCTAAAAGTTGGGAAATGGTTGGGTCTTCATTTGAATCAAATTAAGTCTAATTGGGTCGAAATTTTCGATTAATGTTGAGGCCCAATCGAGAGAAATATATTTGGACACGTGATACGTGATTTGAAATTGAAACGTTGGTTGTTTTCTTGGATTCGTTTTGAATTCCCAAGATTGATGAATTTTAAAATTTTAGGCTAAGGAAATCCTTGGGTGTTACAGATTTGTTCGTGAATTTGGTATTGAAAACTATTTTTCAAATGAATACACCACTTTGCACAAGGACTTTCTTCAATCGAATTATTACAAAAAATATAGGAGATATTCTCATTTATCAAAATGAGAAAACAGATCATTTCTTGGAACTCAAAAATCTCTATGTGGAGATATCTTGCAACCAATGTGCACCTCATATGATCGGTCAATATGTAATCGAGACGCACATCAAAGAATAAGGACTTGCAATAAGGTTACCATGTTCCCTTAAGTTTAATGACTAATTATATATACTATAATAAGATAGAGAATAATTTATTAATAAATGCCACTACAACTATCTCATGGAATTCCGTATATCGGATCTCTCAGTGAACTTGATCTTCTAACAAGTACCCACTAGCATGCATTGTGTCAGCTACACCTATCACCCATGAAACGAGGCAATAATTCAACTCTTTGTACAAGTCTGTCCAAATCTAAAATGTCTTCGTATCAAATATTCTATGACTTAGAGAATTTAAGATCAAGACATCTAGAGGCTAATTTCATGATCACCATCATATGTGTGACCTAACCTCATAACCTTATATAATCTATATGACTTCATCCATATAGATTATTAAAGAGACAATTCACGAGGATATAAAGAATATGACCATTTTATTTATATTACAAAAATAAGATTTCTTGTACAAAAGCAGTTTTGACAACCCAAATCTCTCACTTGACTACAGGGCACTACTCTAACAATCTCTCACTTGCCCTAAAGTCAATTACTCACAGTCTTTAGGCCATCTTCTCAAGATGTCTCCCAAAGATTTTTTGTGTAAGCGGCTTAGTTAGTTAATCTACTCTATTCTTTTCTGAAGCAACCTGTTCCACTCTTATGCTGCCTCTATCAATGATCTCCTAGATCAAATGATAACTCATTATAATGTGTTTGATGAGATCTTGGCTCCATTGCTTGCATAAGATCTAGGAATTACATCCAACTCTTAGATAAAGTTTTTCATCCAAATGCCCTCTTTTGCAGCATCTGGCACTTCTATATTTTCTGCCTCAGTTGTATTTTGTTTGGAACTTTTCAACTCACTGTGCTGCCATTAAGACAAAATAGAAATCTAAAAATGAATTTGATGTCGTCTATATCGGAGTAGGAAATTAAATTAAAAAATTCTTTCAGTTTCAATTCTCCACCATTGTAAACGAGAAACAATTTCTTAGTTCTTCTCAAGTACTTAAGAATTATTTTCGTGGCACTCCAATAACTCTCATCCGGTTGGATTAAAATTGGCTTATAACACTTAGAGCATATGCCATATCCGATCTCATACTAGCCTTATGTACATTATGCTTCTTACAGCAGAGGCATAAGGAATGCCAGACATCCTATGTCTCTCTTCTTTCGTCTTAAGGCCCATAATCTTAGAGAGATGTAACCCATATCCCATGAGAATGAACCCTTCTTTGATTCTTCTATACTAAACCTCTTTAGTATTTTATCTCTGAGAGCCTAATCAATTTTTTTGATCTATCTCTATAAATCCATATCCCTAATACTAAATATGTCTCTCCCAAATCTTTCATGAAAAATTGTGTAGACAACCATGCTTTATTATACTCTAACGCTCTCACCTTATTTCCAATGAGTACACACAAGGTTCATCACAATTTTTATGAAGCTAAATGCTTTCGCTGTCTCATCAAAACGTAAGGTCCAACTTCGAGATGCTTGCTAGAGTCCATAAATGGACATTTGGAGCTTGCAAAATTTTTGCTTCTACTCCCACTGGATGTGAAGCCCTCTGGTTGCTCTATATAAATTTCTTTATCAAGGTCACTAATGAGAAAAGCAATTTTCACATCTATTTGCCATACTTCATAACCCTAATATGCAGTTATGGCTAGCACATTTCTAATAAATTTAGGCATTGCAACAGCTAGATGGTTTTCTCAAAGTCTATACCGGTCTTTGGATATATCCTTTAGCTACCAACCTTGCCTTATAGGTCACAATCTCTCTATTAACTCCAAATTTATGCTTGAAGATCCATATGCATCCAACGGCTACTATACCTTTTTGTGGATCAACGAATGTCCATGTCTTATTAGAGTACATCAAGTCCATTTTAGACTACATCATTTGCCGCCAATATCACAAATCCACATCTGACAAGGTTTTCTCATAGGTCTTTAGGTCAATATTCGATTGATCGATCTTGTGAAGAAATTCGAACATTTTGGGCTCCCTTCTTATCTAGTCGACCTTGTGGGAAGTTGTGTGCTTTGATGTTTATTTGCTTTTATTAGTTGTGGGTTTTCTTCTTGATTGTGAACTTCATCAAGCTCGAGAATTTCACTTTTCCTATCTAATAGAATCTCTTTCTCTGAGAAAGTGGCGGCTATTGAAACAAACACATTTATCTCAATGGATCATGGAAGTAATAAATTACAGACTATCCGGGGTAACCTACAAATTTGTATAAGGTATATCAAACATCCAATTTATCTCCCATTAGTCTCTTGATGTAGGTGGGAGATCTTTATAGCTTCAAATAAGAATACGAGGATGCCTTACTGTACCACATGCCATGCGGCGCTTTGGGCATTGATGTTGAAGATACTATGTAAAGTTAAGCCATTTCGAGGCATAGCCCCAAAATGGAAGAAAAAGATTCGTAAACTCATCATAAACTGCACCATATCCGACAAGGTGCGATTTCTACATTCCACTATACCATCCAGCTGTGGTGTAGTAAGAGGAGTCCACTGTAAAAGAATCTCATTCTCTTCTAGATAACCAAGAAACTCATCAGTTAAGTACTCATCTCCTCAATCGGATCGAAGAGTTTTGATACTTAGTTCAAGTTATTTTTCTACTTCATTCCTGTACACCTTGAATATTTAAAAAGTTTCGAATTTGTTCTTCAGAAGAAACACCCATCCAAATCGCATATAGTTGTCAGTAAACATAATGAAATAATTATAAGGGATTATTACCTCAACGCCTCCTGAGGTTTGGTATAATTACCATTACACCCTCTGAGGTTTGGTTAATTACCATTACACCCCCTGAGATTTGGATAGTTACCATTATACCCCCTGAAACTATTAAACATTACAAGTGGACCCCCTAGATAAGGGGGTGTAATTGTAATATATGTACAAGTTAAGGGGATGTAATTGTAATACACGCATACATTCTGGGGGTGTAATTGCAACTATGCATTAACTATACACTGTACAGTAGAGGGTGTAATGGTAATTAACTAAATCTCAGGGGGTGTAATGATAATTATACCAAACCTCAGGGGATTTAGAGGTAATTATCCCTAATTATAATCACCTCATGCACTAACTTTTAGTGGTCCACATATATCTATGTAAATAAGTTCTAAAAGCTTAGTGGCATGCTCCAGTTGTCCAACAAATGGTTACTCAGTTTCCTTTAAACAAGATTCACAGTCGGTAACTCCTTTATGTCACTTATAAAAATCGACCCCGAGGCAACCAACTTGCTTAATTTATTTTTAAAAATATGTCCAAGTCTAGCATGGCATATGTATGCTTGATTATGGTCGTCTAATTTTATTTTGTTCCCTTATTGAATTTATAATAATATAAAGTTAAAATCCAGGAAGCAAAGCCCATTTGATATTGTACTGCTTGCAATTAAAGAATTATCTCTAGAAAGAAAATATTTTTCATTCTTACAAGAAAATTCATAATTTTTTTTCTTTTTGTCCAAGACGGAGACTGAAATGATGTTCCTCAATAAAGATGGTACAAAAAGACAATTATTCAATTCTATCGTTTGATTATTACTAGCTAAAACAATTAGGCATGAGGCTTCAGTGTCTACATTTGCACTATTTCCCATCCTAAGGATCACAACCCCTTTATTTAGCTTTCTGATCCTCTATAGCCCCTGTAACGACTTGCAAAGGTAAAAACCACATGCAGTATCAAATATTCACGTGTCATTGTTAACCAAAAGATTAACTTTAACAAGGAACGTACTATTTTTCATAAAAGCCAAATATTTTTTATAATTCCTCTTTTAGTGCCCAGTCTCATCACAATAAAAGTATTTGTTTTCTTTAGTACTGGCTTACTTCATGATTCCTCCTGATGATTGTTAAACTTATTTTCCGTTGGAAGAAAAACCTTTGTTTTCTACTTTGCCCTTTCGAGCTTTCGAGATTGAAGCAATTAACACCGTCTTCCTTTTCTTCATAGAGGATCGGGTCGTAAAAAGCATATTAACAAGCTCGTTAATCATCACTTTGAGTTTACTCACATTAAAATTTATAACAAACTGTCAAATGAGCTTGGTAATGATTGAAGGTTCAAGTCTTTCTATAAATCATTATCCATAACAACATCAAGTTTCCTGCGTTTTCCAATTAAAGAAATCATCTTTAAACAATGCTTGTGAACAGCTGATCCTTCAAACATACAGGCCCTAAACAGTTCTTTGGAGGTGATATAATATTTAGAACATGTCTGCACCGAGTACAACTCCTCCAAGTACATGTGAATCTCACTAGCATGCTCCAAATGCTCGTGAGACCTTTGAACCTCACTTGATTGACGGTTTCCTGTGTGTCCTCCATGAATCAATATCTAAACCTTCATACGATCCTTATAAATTTCTAAACCTTCATACGATCTTTATAAATATCTAAACCTTCATACGATCCTTATCAACATGAATCAATATCTAAACCTTCATACGATCCTTATATAAGGGTAGAATTTAGATTAGAGAAGAGGAAACCAACCTTAATATATGAAATAACAAGCTTGGCCGAACACACTTGGTGACTGTATGTGTTGATATCCTTTTTGATCAATGTTTGATTCACCCCAATAGCTTGATCTCCACCAACTCTTAATGAATCCAATCCAAATTTTGATCAAATCTTCAAATCCTCTCCAAGCCTTCAATGACCGAAGATGATCTTTTCCTTGGTCCGAAAATTTTCTCCTAAAGAACGAGAATGTCGTGAGCTATGGAGCTTGGATGATCAACTTTTGATTTCCAAATTAATGTGGATTCACACATCTAATGTTAATCCACTCTTTCTCTTTAGAACATCACTCTAGATCTTTGATTAGACAGAATATATAAGTATGAATCTATAGAGAGAATTTTGGGAGATGAAAAGAGAATTTGAGGGGAATATTTTCAACTGCAAAATTTTGATCCAAAATGGAGAAGGCCGAATCATTGGATGATAGTTATGGTGTGGTATTTAACGTATGATCCTTACCAACTTGGGTGCTTAGTTAGCAATATAGTTTTGCAGGAAAAATTTTAGATTCTTCTTTTCAAAATATTTTGTCCTACTTGGCATACAAGTTGGTTAATCTATGTAACACCCCGAGATTTTTCTAATTAAAATTTTGAATCGTCAATTTTGTAAAATAAAACTGATTTTAATAAAACGAAAAATATTTTATCTTAAAACAAGTTTCATTCGTTCCAAACATTTTCTCTTGATTGGGCATCGATTTCTTCAATATTTTCAGCCCAATTAAGCTTCATTTGAGCCCAAGAATTAACCAAACATTGCCCCAAAATCAGCCACAACTTTCAACCCATGTTATGACATTTAAAAAAAAAAATCAGATTCAAAAATCTGAAAACAAGGCAACCGGATTTCACATGTATGGGTAGCCTTTTCTTTTGGTAAGCAAGCCATTGTGGTTGGAGAGATTGGATGGTATAATTTAACCAAAGAAATCATGCACCAAGTGTTTCAATCTTTGCAACTATAAATAATGGAATTGAGGCAAGTATTAGGCATTTTGTTTTCCAAAAGTTCTTGCTGAAAAACAAACCCATTTCTTCCTTTCCATTTTTACTTGCCGGCAGCCCTTTCCACTAGCGCGCACACACTCAATTTTTTCAAGGAAACAAGAAGAAACGTAGAAAGGAAATCTAGGTGGAGTACTCTCAATCATTTGGTAAGACTTAGTTCATGTTTATAGGATTGTTATAATATGTTGATATCTGATTTAGAGTTTGATAAGGATTTATGGCTTGGCTTAGGCATTTGATACGGTTGATCAAGTCGGAAACTTCGAGTATAGTTACGGATTATGCTTTGAACAAGTAAGACTTATGGAACCTCGTCTTCCTTTCACATGCTTATATATGTCTCTCCATGATTTGTTCATCTTGCTGTGTTGAGCTTATCGTATTCATGATCTTGTTGTTATTGTTATTTGAGCTTAATGTCTTGATCATTGTTATTGTTAAATATAAGCTCAACACCATGACATGATGATCTTATGTCTTGTGAATATTTTAATATCTTCCTTATGCTCGTACTGAAATTATCTCATGGACCATAGACTAAAAGAGGAGGACTTGAACATTTAAAAATATAAGAAAATCGATAGCCTCTCGTCTAGCTTTGCCCAGCACAACCCTTCATTTCTTAACTGCTAAAACTCAACTTCTATATGTCCAAATCGCCCATATAATATTTGAGTGTAAATGCCTTTAGAATAAAGAATTATGAAAAAAAAAAGAAGAAAAATGAGCAAAAATAGCCTCCGAAGATAGACGGCCATTTTTGCCATAATCCAATAACATCTCTGTCTTGCCTTCAATTTATAGATCTTGAAAACTTAACTTCTCCTCATCCGAATGACTCATATAATATATCGTCGAAAACCTCTTTAAGTGTAGATAACATTAGAATTTAGATTTACTCAAAAAATATAAAATTGTAATAAAAAACATCCTTAGAACATGACCCGCTAGATTTCCAAGAAGCTGGATTGACTCTGCCTCGACTTCTACTTTCCAAATTTTAAAAATCAAACTTTTCCTTATCGAATTAACTTGAAAAATATACCATTAGAAAGATTATCGAGTCTAGTTATTTGTGGAGTTAAAATATGAATTTTAACTCATTAAGATGAATTTTTAAAGTAATTGAAAATTGAACTGCCGATAGAAAAATATTAATTTTGAACTATTTTGATATTTTTTCTCTAAATGAAATATCTTTAAATTTAAACTTCATACCTATTAACAAAAATCATTTTTAGGATCCAAGTGAGGTTTTTAGCCAACCAATGTTCAAATAAAATGAATTTCAAAATTTACATTTATTCCAAATGATTTCTCTCGTATTTACCTCTTAATAAGATGAAGACGTCAAATGAAAACTCCTCTGGTCCATAGTCCAATTCCGATTTATTTTTTCTCTACAGTCTACAAGTCCAATTTTGATTTATTTGTGCTCTACGGTCCGTAGTCCAATTCTGATTTATTTGCCCTCTACAGTTTATAGTCCAATTCCAATTTATTTGTCCTCTACGGTCCATAGTCCAATTTCGATTTATTTGTTCTCTACAGTCTATAAGTTCAATTCCAATTTTCAATTCCAATTTATTTGTTCTCTACAATCTATAGTCCAATTCCGATTTATTTGTCCTCCATATTCTATAATCTCAATTCCAATTTATTTTTCATCTACAATTTATGATCCCAATTTTCATTTCTTTATCCTCTACAGTCTATGACTTCAATTCCGATCCATTTGTTCTCTGTAGTTTATAATTCCAAATTCCAGTTTGTTTGGTTGATATGATTCGCCGAATTTCTGAACAGTTTGTTTAATACTATTGGTCAGTCGAATACTGTGCTATAATGGCTTACTGATATACCCAAAATAACTGACTGTTCCTGAACCTATCTGAATAATTACTGTTGGACCCTGGGATTTGTCAGGAATATCTAATACGCGCAATATCGAATTGACTATTTGAATCCCTGGGAATCCCCTACTGTTGGATAGACTGGACGAGCGCTGGAGTTAGGGTTCTGAAAGCCTATCTTAAAGCACGTGGATAGTTGATAGTGCTTTTACTGTATTGGCCCTTACGAGAGCATTAGATGGATAAGGATAAATCTGTTTGAAGATATAAGGGTGATAGATCTACCAAAACTGGTTGATTCAGTCTTAAATGACTCCAATGTGATTACTATGTACTGTTATCGATTGAATTACACTGTCCTGACTATACTGTACTGCTTTACTAAATCACATTCCTGTCCATTACTGTTCTGTTTATCATTCGCACTCTTTGTTCCTATTTTCCGCCATATAGGTCAGTGAACTCATGATTCCATAACATCATGGAGGTTCCTAGACCAATAATTGACTAATGAAAGCTTAGTATAGACCATGAATTTAGTGACTGAAACCTCTTGTTAGTATATGGCGTTCATTTTGGAATTGATGTATGTAAGCATGTACCTGGCATGTTGAACATTTTGATTTCAAATTTAGTGCTTTATGTTAATAACATCCTACTCATTGGAAATGATGTGGGAACGTTAGAATATACTAAAGAATAGTTATCTACATAATTTTTCATAAAAGACTTAGGAGAAGCATCTTTTGTACTGAGAATGAGATCTATAGAGATAGATCGAAAAGATGCCTGGGCTCTCATAAAGTCTATACATAGACAAAATTTAGTATGGAAGAATCTAAGAAAAGGTTCCTTCCCATGAGACATGGACTGCATCTCTCTGAGTCTACGGCCCCAAAGACGGAAGAAGAAATACGTAGGATATCTGGCATACTTTATACCTCAACTATAGGAAGTATAATGAATGCAATACTCTATATGAGACCAGATGTAGCTTACACTCTAAGCATTATGAGCCACTTTCAATCCAATCTCGATGAGAGTCACTGGAGTGCCTTAAAAATAATTTTTAAGTACTTGGGAAGGACTAGGGAACTGTTTCTCATTTACAGCGGTAGAGAATTGAAACTCGAAAGCTTTTTGGATTATAGCTTCAAATTCGAAGTAGATGACAGCAAATCCATTTTTGAATCTATATTTTACCTTAATAGCAGCACGATAAATTGGAAGAGTTCCAAGCAAGATACCACGACCGATTCAACCACTGAGATGGAATATATATCAGCATTAGATGCTGCAAAAGAGGGCATTTGGATGAAAAATTTCATCCAGGAGTTAGATATAATTCCTAGCATGGCTGAGCCAATTGTCATCTTCTATGACAACAATGGACCCATCGTGCAAGCAAAAGAGCTAAGATTTTATCAGTGATCTAAGCACATAATGAGGCGTTATCACTTGATCCGAGAGATTATTGATAGAGGCAACATTGGAGTGAAATGCATTGTCGTAGAAAAGAATATAGCAGATCCACTAACTAAGCTACTTATCCAGAAAGTCTTTAAGAGACATCTTGAGAAGATTGGCCTAAGGACTATGAGTCATTGGCTTTAGGGCAAGTGGAAATTGTTAGAATAGTGCCCCGTAGCCAAGTTGATTTGACTTTATAGTTACTGCTCTTGTGTAAACAGTCTTATTTGTGTAATATAAATAAAATGGACATTTTCTTCATATCCTCATAAATTGTCTCATCAATAATCGATACGAAAAAAATCCTTTAGATCATATAAGACTATGAGGCTAGGTGACGCATATGATAATGAACATGAAACTAGTTTCTAGATGTCTTCATCTTAAATTCTCCAAGCCACAGAATTTTTGACACCAGGGTATCTTAGATTCGAATAGACTTGCACTAAGAATGCATGATTTAAGGAGTTGAATCATTGCCCCATTTCATGGGTAATCGATGTGGTTGACACTTGTGCATGTTAGTCGGTACTTGTTAGAAGAACAAGTTTGCTGAAAGACTCGATATGAAGAATTCCATGAGATGCTCGTAGTGGCTATCAGTGATGGATTATTCTTTATTTTACGATAGTACATATAATTAGTCTTTAGACTTGAGGGACCATGGTAACCTTATGATAGGTTCTTGTTCTTTGATGTGCATCTCGATCACTGCCTAGTGGATCACATGAGGTGCAAATTGGGTGCAAGCCAGCTAGCATGGAGGTTAGTGAGTTCCAAGAAAGGATCTATTGCGCAAGGTGGTGTGTCATTTTAGAAAGGAGCTTCCAAAGTCAAAGATATAAACGAATCGATCATTAGGAATAGATACACAGTTATTGGGCTTTTAGGGATACCGTAAATATCTTAACCCTAGGCCGTAATCGGGAGATAGAAAACAGAGGAACCATATTTGCACAACACGCGTATGTAGGCGAGGTTCGCATCACAATTAATTTACCAATAAATTGGGCTCCATAGGCTTGTAGTTAGATATGAACTATGGAGATTGGGTACTATAGAATTAATAGAGATTAATTCTATAGGTGATTAATTAAGTAGTTTGATTAATCAGAAATCATAAAGAGTTACGAGCCTATGTCTAATTAATTGATGAACCTAATGGGTCACACACCTTTCTCGATTTAGTCACGATATGAATCTAAGTGAAGATTCTTTAATTGGATTAAAGATAATTGCCCAAATTAGATTTAGACAAATGAAGAGAGATTTTGACTAAAAGTCAAACTATTTGACCAAGGTCAAAATTAGCTTCTTGAATAAATTAATTTGAAGAGTCAAATAATTCTAATTGAATTAATGGTTAATTTGATTCAATTAAATTCAATAGTTGAATTTATTCATTCAAGAAGATAATTTAAATTTGGAGGAAAATAAAATTATGTATTTAAAGTTAATTGGAATCTATGTAGCACTTTAATTAAATAGTTAATTAAAATGCCACATAAATTGCAACTTGAATGCCATGTAGACTAAGATATTTTGAAGAGAAGAATCTAGATTCTTCTTTTCAAAACTACCTTGTTAACTAAGCATCCAAGTTAGTAAGGATCACAGTTTAAATACCATATGATAACCACCTCACATCCACCACTACATGTTTAGCCATTGCATGATTTTGCAGCTGAAATTTTAATTCTCTCCAGGTCTCTCATCTCCTCTCATATTGTCTCTTAGATTCATACTTAAATCTAATTTTTAACGATAGATCTTGAGTGATAATTAATGAGAAAGAGTGGATAAACCATTAGGGATGTGATTCCACTTGAGATTAGATGATCAAAAGTTGATCAAATCTCGAATATTTGGTTTTGGTATTGGTGTTTTGGAACATCAAATTTTTTGTTCAAGCTATTCTAACTTCAGTCTTCTTGAAGTTTTGTTGGGAGATTTGAAGATTTAATTGAAATATTGGATTAGATTCATCAAGCTTTGGCGGAAATCAAGGATTGATCAAAGACGAGATCAGCTAACCGGTTAAGAAGTTGTGTTCAGCCTGCCTTCGGTTGATTGCTTCAAATGTTGGTTTCCTCTTCTCTAATTTAAATTCTACGTTCATATAAAGATCCTATAAAGATTTAGGCACTAATTCATGGTGATGAATGATTATTTTCGCTGCATTTATTTTGTTTTAGCCTAACCTTCTCCTTTCACTTTTCGATTAAAGAGATCATTTTTAAACTATGCTCGTGAACACTTAATCCTTCAACCATTCGGGCCCTAAACAACTCTTTGTAGGTGTTATAATATTTATGTTGTGTTTGCATCGGGTATAACTCCTCCAAGTGCATGCATATCTCACTAGCATGCTTCATGTGCTTGTGAGGCTTTTGAAAATCATTTAACATTGATGCCAACATTAGATATCGGGTTTGAAGATCATCTTCTCGCCAACAATTGACGATTTTCCTCATGTCTTCCATTGCATCATCAGGGAGGGTATTAGGGAGACTTTGAGTCAAAATACAAATCCTCTTTTTGAAATCAAGTATAATTTTTACGTTTATAAACCGATCACTATAGTTGGGACCAGTGAGTTCATTAGTTTTCAACAAAACGGAGAGTGGATTTTTAGCTATTTGAATTTGTTGATTTCAAAACTCTACATAAATGAAGAAGAAAATGTAAGCATTTATTTCTGCAATATTATCAAATATTATATGGTTTTGTATCATGAGTTAACTCCCACTATTTTCTTCGAATTTTATGCCATTTCATAAAATTTGGAAAATCACATTTTCTAGTGGGCTTTAGGGCCTTGAAGAACTATTTATAGACTCATGAGACATAGCCATCTACAAATAACTCCTTAGGTAGGTAACTAACTTTACCAATTGCATCAATTATGCAATCCCTAAAATTTTTCTGCCTCATCTCTGATACAAACTCACGAGATATAGCCATCTATACTATTCGATTTAAGTTCGACCTACAAATCCTTCTTTACAGTTAGCTCAATTATAGTCATCCCATGAGATGTGGCCAATGCCATAATTGAACTAATTAAAAGAGCATCACATTCTTGTAGTAGTGATCATAGCTCTCCAAGTAGGCACGTCTCACGTCACTTACTTATTCGTGAAAGGTATGGAATATTAAATCTAATTTAATTTGTCCATTACAACTTAATATTAATTTTTCTTGCAAAAAAATACTTAGACTTTCTAAGTGAAGGTTTTTGAAAAATTATCAAGATCTCATCTATGTTTTATTTACCTTTAATTTAGGTTATGTATCCAAAGCATGTATCACCATGCATCACAAGAAGAATAATCATAAATAAGTAAATAAAACAATCCAGTATGCTCCTAGGATGGATGATTATGAGCCTTGCCCAAATAATGCACTTAGAGCTATTAGTGCATTACTTAGTGATTTAGGTGACTAAGTAAATGAATATATCATATCTATTATATATGCATCATCATGCATATATGGCTTTCATGTTTTGAACTCCTTTATCTTCTCTGTCTTCATTACAAGATTTACCATGCACATGTGGCCTTCAATCAAAAAAACAAAAAAAAAAAACCACATCATCCTAAATCTACTCTCATTATAAGATGAAAAGGAGGTATGCAAGCCCTATTTAACTACAAACCCAATCAATAAATCAATTCATTAAAACCATTTTAATAAGGCTCATAATCATCCCATACATTCATTCAACATCAAACATTAATCACATAAATGCTTGAAATTAAATAAACAACAATTAATTAAATATTCATCTGATAAACATATAATTAAATGCCAAAAGTGTATCACATGCTACTATTTTGCCACTGGAAGTTGTTTAATGTAAATCATTAATTAAATGTGGAATTAAGCTTGGTTTTAAATCATCTAAAGGTTTTCAAAATCTACCAACACATTGAGGATGATTTAAAATACTATAGAAGATCAAATTACATCAAAATTTGGATCAAGACACCATTAGAATTTCAATTGGTAGATTCAAAATCAGCCACAGGTGTGACTGGCAACCCCTATTCCAAAAATTCTAACAAATTCTCCTTAATTCTAAAAATTACCAAATTTGACACAAAAGTTTCCAACTCATCATATATGACCTAGAAAATCAAGGAGCATGAGAAAAACATCAATTAGAGTATGAAATAATTTTATTTTCATGAGGTCAGGGCACAGAGTAACCTATTCTCAACTCTAACTTGCAATGCTCATTCAAAGATTTTCAGAAAATTCTTTTTGACTCCAAAAATCACCAAATTTAAATCATAGATTCCCAACACATGGCAAAGGATTTGAAAAATCTAGGAACTCCAAAATAATATGAAATCAAAGGTGAAAAAGCATCAATCACAAGAGGTTACTTCACTCGTTTTTTCAGAAAGCTCAATATGTTCTCAACATATGCTCTAATTTATGTAATTTTTCATCCAAAACATATCAAATCAAATGTAATGCATGTATATTGACCTCCTAGGAATTTTAAAACAATTTTAAAATAATCAAGTAGAGTAATCAACATTAATTTTACGTCTAATCACAAGATCAACACCAATAATTCCAATAATTCAATCAAATTGAATCTAAATCATGCTAGATCAATATATAGCATCAATTATCATATAATTCACATAGATCCAAGCCACACACATGATCTAGTGACCTTCAACTCATTAGATTGAATCAAGATCACTAGATCAACATCAATTCATCAGATGAATCAATATTTTAACTAATCTAAAAACAAGCTCATGTGATTTGTCTCTGATACCATTTGAAAGTGAAGATTAGGCTAAATAAATCCAGAAAGCTACGGAAATAAACATTCATCAATATGAATCAATGCCTAAATGTTCAAAGAATCCTCATAGCAATATAGAGTTTAGAATAAAGAAGAGGAAACCGCCCTTGATCTATGAAGTAACAAGCTTAGCTGAACACACTCGGTGACCAAATGTGTTGATCTCGTCTTTGACCAATGCTTGATCCAATCTAATGGCTTGATCTTCACCAACTCTTGATGAATCTAATCCAAATCTTGATCAAATCTTCAAACTGTCTCCAAGCCTTTAATGACCGAAGATGATCTTTTCCTTGGATGATCAACGTTTGATTTCCAAATAAATATGAATTCACACTTCTAATGTTGATTCACTTTTTCTCTTTAGAGTATGACTCTAGATCTTTGGTTAGAGAGAAGATCTAAGTATGAATCTATAGAGAGAATTTTGCGAGATGAAGAGAGAATTGGAGGGAAAAAAATTCAGCTGCAAAATTTTGATCTAAAATGGAGGAGGCTGAATCATTTGATGGTAGTTGTGGTATGGTATTTAAAGTGTGATCCCTTTCAACTCTGGTGCTTAGTTAGCGACATAGTTTTGAAGGAAAGGATCTAAATTCTTCTATTCAAAATATCTTGTCCGACTTAGCATTTAAGTTGGTAAATCTATGTGGCATTTTAATTAATAATTAATCAAAGTGCTACATAGATTCTAATTAACTTTAAATACCTATTTTAATTTTCCTCCTAATTTAAATTATCTTCTTAAATCAATTAATTTAACTATTAAAATTAATTGAATTAAATTAACTATTAATTTAATTGGAATAATTTGATTCTTCAAATTAAACTATTTAAGAAGATCAATTTTGGCTTTAGTAAAAATTTTTTACTTTTATTCAAATTCTCTCTTTTTTTTGCCTAAATCTAATTCAGATAATTTTTTCTAATCCAATTAGAGAATTTCCTTTAAATTCATACTGTGACTAAGTCGAGCAAGGCATATGGCACATTAAGTTTATTAATTAAGTAGAAATGAGCTCATAACTTTTACGATTTACAACTAATTAAACAATTCAATTAATCACTCGCAAAATTAATCACTATTAATTTCAAAGTACCCAATCTCTATAGTCAATGACTAACCATAAGCTTATGGAGCCCAATTTATATTAATAGATGAATCTCATTTACTTATGCATACCGTGCAAATACGGTCCCTCTATTTTCTGTCTTCCGATTGTGGCCTAGGCTTAAGATATTTTCAATATCCCTCTTAGCCTAATAGCTATGCATCTATTCTTAAAGATAGATTCGTTTGTGTCTTTGACTTTGGAAACTCCTTTCCAAATTGACACACCACTTTGTACAAAGATTTTTCTTGAATCGATTCATCATAGAAAATATAGGAGACATTCTCGTTCATCAAGACGAGAAAATTGATCCTTTTTTAGAACTCACAAACCTTTTATGCGTAGATAGCTTGCACTCAACGTGCACCTCTTGCTATCCATTAATAAGTGATCAAGATACACATTAAAGATCAAAGACCTATCATAAGGTTACCATGATCCCTCAAGTCTAAGGACTAATTATATGCACCATTATAAGATAGAGAATAATTTATCACCGAATGCCACTGCAGCTATTTCATGAAACTCTCTATGTTGGGTCTTTCAGTGAACTTGTGCTTTAACAAGCACCCACTAATATGCACCAGTGTCAACTACACTGATCACCCATGAAACGGGACAACAATTAAACTCTTTGAATCATGCATCGTTAGTGCAAGTCTGTTCGAATCTAAGATGTCCTCTTGTCAAAAATTCTATAACTTGGAGAATTTATGATCAAGACACCTAGAGACTAATTTGATGATTAACATCATATGTGTGATCTAGCCTCATAGCCCTATATGATCTAAAGGACTTCTTCTATATCAATTAATGATGAGACAGTTCATGAGATTATGACGAAAATGGCCATTTCATTTATATTACAAAAATAAAATTGTTATATAAGAGTGGATATCATAAGCCAAATCTAATTGGTTGTGCGACACTACTCTGACAGTTGCATCATCGAGGATTGTATGGGGGAGGCTTTGAATTAAAATATAAGTTCACTTCTCAGAATCAAGTACAATTTTTAAATTTCTAAGCCAATCAATATAGTTGGGTGGATTTTGTCCATATTGAATTTGTTGATTTAAAAAATTCACAAAACTGAAAAAGAGAACGTAAGTATTTATTTGTCCAATATTTGAACCATGACGTGTTGTATCATGAGTTATCTATCACTATGTATTCAAATTCCATGCTTAAAGTAATAATCACGGCTTTCCAAAATCAACCAAATTTGAACCATATATTCCCAACACATGGTAGATAATTCAGAAATTCAAGGAGCACAAAAACCACATCAAATTAAGCATGAAAACACCTCATTATCAAGAGGTTAGTGCAATGGCAATTTTCAAAAAAATAAAACACTTTTGCTTTTTGAAGTTTATGCTCTAATTTGTATAGTTTTTTATCCAAACCTTATTTGATCCAATCTATTACATATATTTTGATCTCCTATAAGTTTTAAAACTTTTTTTAGAACATTTGATTATTATCAATAACTTAAATTCCCAATCTAACATCAAAATTACAGCAACAATTTCACATTCAATCTCATTGAATAAAAATCATGCTAGATCATCATATAATATCAATTATCACATAATTCACGTAGAGCAAAGCCACAAGCACCATTTGGTGATTTCTAATCCATCAAATTAAAATCAAAACCACCAAATATAGTATTAATCCATCACATGAATCAATGTTCTAACAATTGGTAAATTAATTATGGTGCGAATCTCATCTACTTATGCGTGCCGTGCAAATACGATCCCTTCGTTTTTCATCTCCTAATTGTGGCCTAGGGTTAAGATATTTTCGGTATCCCTAATAGCCTAATAACTATGCATTTATTCTTAATGATTGATTCATCCGTATTTTTTATTTTGGAAACTCCTTTCCAAATCGACACACTATCTTGTGCAAGGATTTTTTTGAATCGAATCATCATAGAAAATATAGGAGATGTACTCGTTCATCAAGACGAGAAAATGGATCCTTTTATGAAAGTCACAAACCTCTATGTGTAGAAGCTTGCACCCAATATGCACCTCATGTGATTCGCTAATCAGTGATCGAGGCACACATCAAAGAATAAGGACCTATCATAAGGTTACCATGGTCCCTCAAGTCTAAAGACTAATTATATACACTATCGTAAGATAGAAAATAATCCATCATCGAATGCCGTTACGTCTATCTTACGGAATTCTTTATGTTGGGTCTCTCAGTAAACTTGTTCTTCTAACAAGTACCCATTAACATACACGCCGGTGTCAACTACATCAATTACCCATGAAATGGGACAATGATCCAACTTCTTAAATCATGCATTGTTAGTACATGTCTATCCGAATCCAAGATGTCCTCGTGTCAAGGATTCTATGTGTTGGAGAGCTTAAGATTAAGACATATGCGTGACCTAGCCTCATAACCTTATATGATCTCGAGAACTTCTTCCATATCAATTGTTGATGAGATAATTTATGAGGATATGAAAAAGATGGTCATTTTATTTATATTGCAACAATAAGATTGTTTACAAAAAAGCAGTAATGATAAAGCCAAATCGAATTGGCTGCGGGGCACTACTCCAACAATCTTCTACTTGCCCTAAAGCCAATTACTCATAGTTCTAAGGCCCATCTTCTCAAGATATCTCTCAAAGACTTTTTCGGTAAGTGGTTTGGTTAGTGGATCTGCTACATTCCCTTCTGAGGTAACTCGTTCCACTCTAATGTCACCTCTATCAATGATCTCCTAGATCAAGTGATAATGCTTCGTTAAGTGCTTCGATCGCTGATGAGATCTCCGCTCTTTTGCTTGCGCAATGGCTCCATTGTTATCACAAAACATGACAATTTAATTTGCCATGCTAGGAACCACACCAACTCTTGGATAAAGTTTTTCATCCAAATACCCTCTTTTGCAGTATCTGATGCTGCTATATATTCTGCCTCAATAATTGAATCAGTCGTGGTATCTTACTTTGAACTCTTCCAACTTACTGTGCTGCCATTAAGGTAAATATAAATCCTGAAACAGATTTGCTGTCATCGACATCAAATTGGAAGCTAGAATTTGAAAATCCTTCTAGTTTTAATTCCCCAGTGCTGTAAATGAGAAACAATTCCTTAGTTCTTCTTAAGTACTTAAGAATTATTTTT
>JACFYI010002051.1:103832-124543 GCA_014898755.1 Handroanthus guayacan
GAGAGGGGCACCCAGGTACAGAAGTGGCAATGATTGCTGCGAGAATCCAATCACATCACGGAAAGGGCCACCACCTGTGGACTGTCTTTATAGATGGTAGTTGTGCTCTTTGCAGCGCTAACAAGTTGACCGAATGCGTATTCATACTCCTGCATACCTTCCATTAGCATTTGCAAATTCCTCACCGATGCTTGAGCAAAGATGATTAATTTATTGATAGTTAATAGATTAAATTCCAAGAATGTTATAAATCTGGTTATATTCTCACTGTGAATTTGGGATCCTTGTCAAAGACAATGCTTTGAGGGATTCCATGTAATAGTATGATTTCCTTTATATAAATCTTAGCGAGCTTTTCAACATTATGTTGGGTTTTAACAGGCAGAAAATGTGCCGATTTGATAAGTCTATCTACCACAACCCACATACTGTCACATTTGCCTCGCACCACAAGTAGACCTATTACAACGTCCATCGTTATCTGTTTCCATTTCTAACTTGGAATTGCAAGTGGCTGTAACTTTCCAGACGGTCTTTGGTATTCTGCCTTCACTAGTTGGCAGTTCAGACATTTCTAAATATATTCAATTACATTCTTCTTCATTCTTTCCTACCAGAATTTTAGTTTTAGGTCCTTGTACATCTTTGTTCCTTTAGGATGGAATGAATACTTTGTCTGATATGCTGCAGTTAGTATTTTTTCCTTCATCCATGCAGGAATAGCAATCCAATTCCTGAATCGTAATAATCTATCATTGTCGATCCTAAAATTGGGTTTCATTTCTCTCTTCAGTTTCTGAACCCAATCATCTTCCTCTTGGGCATTTAGGATCTTACTATATATTTTTGGATAGATGCTCATGTTTGCTAACCTTCCCTTACGACTTAGAGCGTCTACAACGATATTTGCTTTTTCTAGATGATAGGTGAGAATAAGGTCGTAATCCTCCAGGAATTCCATCCATCATCATTGCCTTAGATTCAGGTTCTTTTTGCTTGAGATATACTTTAAGCTTTTATGATCTGTGAATACTTCTACCTTAACTCCATACAGGTAGCGACATCACTTAATTAGAGCAAAGACTACTGCTACTAGTTCTAAATCATGAGTGAGATAGTTATCCTTATGATTTTTCAGGTTTTGTGATGCATAAACGATTACCTTGCCCTGCTACATCAGAACACAGCTTAACCCTTTTTTCAAGGTATCTGTATACACAATAAATTCTTCTAACCTATTCAATAGTGTGAGTACTGGAGTTGTTGTCGATCTTTTCTTTAACTCCAAAAAACTCTCCTCGCACTGTTTGTCCCAAACAAATCTCCAATCCTTTTGGGTCAGTCTAGTGAGTGGTCTAGCCAATTTGGATAAATTCTAAATAAATTTTCGATAATATCCAAGTAACCCAAGAAATTCCTCACTTCAGTGACCGTTTCAGGTCTTTTCCACTTTAAGACCGCTTTAACATTTTCCAGGTCCACTTCTAGTCCATTATTTGATATTATATGACCCAGAAAAGTCACATTCTTGAGCCCAAATTCGCACTTACTAAATTTGGCATATAACTTGTGCTCCTTCAAAATTTGAAAGACCATTCTCAAATGTCCTTCGTACTCCTCTTTAGACCTAGAGTAAACCAGAATATCATCGATGAAAATTATGACAAAGCTATCGAGGTATGGGCGAAACACTCAATACATTAGATCCATAAATGTCGTAGGAGCATTGGTTGATCCAAAGGGCATAACAACAAACTCGAAACGCACATATCGAGAATTAAACGCATTCTTAGAAAATCTGCTTTTCGTATTTTCAACTGATAGTATCCCTATCTCAAATCCAGTTTTGAATAGACAGCTGATCCCTAAAGATGATCAAATAGCTCGTCTATGTGGGGTAAGGGACACTTATTCTTAATGTTCACTTTATTCAATTCTCTGTAGTCGATACACAGCCTAAGTGAACTATCTTTCTTTTTCACAAATAAGATCGGAGCTTCCCAAGGTGAAAAGCTCGGTCTTGTTAAATTTTTCTCCAGTAATTCTTGCAACTAATCCTTCTCCTTCAGTTCTACTGGTGCCATTCTATAGGAAGTATTTGAGAATAGCGCCACCCCAGGAATCGTTTCAATCACAAATTCAATCTCTTGATCCGAGGGTAGTGCGTTCAACTCTTCCAGAAATACCTCTGGAAACTCATTAACCACATTAACATCCATTAATTCAATCTTGTCCTGAGACTTATTTATTAAATAAGCCAGAAATCCTTGTCTGCCTCTTTGATTATCTTTCTGGCCCTTACTGCTGAAATCATAGGTATACCACCCGTTGCGTTTGTACTCAAGGTACCTATTCCTACTTCGATACCTAATTTGACCGTTTGGCGTAACAGTCAACTACAGCCTAATATCCAAACAACCAATCAATCCCTAAGATAAGATCGTAGCCTTGGATTGGTAATTTTAAGAATTCAGTGCTAAAATTCTAGTTTTCAATAACTATAGGGCACTTATGATATCTAATCATAGTTTCATAACATCCCCCTACTGGAGTGTAAATTTCATAGGAGATGTTCTTGTTCTCATATGGCAAGCTTATCTTCTTAGCACAATAAAGGGAAATAAAAAGAATGCATAGCACCAGGATCAAGGAGAGCTTTACAAATAAAATTTTGAATAAGAACCTTACCTTCAACTACCTGGGTAGGGTCCGTACCTTCTTCTCCCGTCAAGGCATATGCTCTCGCTTTGACTTGGGGATGTCCAGCTATTCCCTATTGCTGGTTCTGCGTCGCTGCATTCTCATTCTTCTTATTCTTGGGGCAATTTTTAATAGTGTATTGATCACTTACATAGACGAAATATCTGCCCAATTTCTTCCAGCACTTCTTTTTGGTGTGATTCGTGCCACCACAATGCTCACACTTATCTTTTTCTTGATTGGCCGGTACTTTTCTTTTATCTGCTGGCGCATACATATTTCTAGTCTTGGGCCTTTTATTGAAATAGCCCTTCTTTCCTTTATTCGAGTTCGACTTGCCTATCCAATTGGCCTTTTTCTTATCCCCAATCTTGTGGAGTTCTTGAAACTCCTCGTAATCTTGGGGCCTATTGATGGCTACTGCCCTCCTTAAATCTAGTTTTAGGACCTCTATAAACTTCTTTCATTTTTTTTTCTCATTTGCCAATACATGTAAAGCATATTGTGTTAGCTAATTAAACTCTGCTTCATACTTGGCTACAATTAGAGATCCTTGAATAAATCTCATAAATTCTTTCTTTCGCAGGTCCCGAACTACCTGCTGAATGAATTTTCTTAGGAACTCTTCTCTGAACTGCTCGCAAGAGGTTTCTACACCATCTCTCTCCCATTTCCTTTCGATAATTACCCACCACTGGCAGCCTGTCCCCTCAAACAAGTACGTGGCATACTTAACTTTTTGCACATCTGTATAGTTCAAAATTCAAAAAATTTTCTCAACCGTAAATAACCACGATTCAGCTTTGCGACCATCAGGCTCACCGTCAAAGTTAGGTAGGTTAAACCTAAAGAACCTAGCTAATATCTTATCCTCCAATTCTTCTTCTTGTCCTTATCTTTGTTTTCCTTGGGGTTGATCCTGATTCAGGACTTGCCTTAAGAGGGTAAAAAGTTGTTCAGCTACAGGCTCATTTGGTGGAGGATTTTCTTGTTGAGGTGCATGTTGTGCTTGAGGGTTTTGTTCAGCTTGTTCTTGTCGGTGCATAGGGGTTCATTAACGTTAGGGGTGTCAAGTGTCCTAATATCCTCAAATAATACCCGTCTTGGTTTCCCTCGTTTTCTTGTGGGTTCATTCCGGAGTGCATTCCACTAGATGACATTGTGATCTAAAATTTATAGAGTTCATAATTTAGCATCAATACGAGGTTACTAGAATGCTTAGATGGGCATACTAAATCATAAGGCACGAAATGACAAGATTTCAAATCGTAAGAATAGAAAGAGGGCTCCCTAACCACAATCAAAATGGGGACACATAATACTCGTCTATACAAAATAATCTAGCTATGCTAAGCTAGAGTCCCCAACTTACATTTCATTCTTAAAAGTCAAACCTAAAATATACAACACCTAAGGAGAAAAGAAAAGAAAAGAAATCCCACTATCACGGTCCATCCTTCTAATCCAAATCAAGCACCCAGTGGGCAATGAGGTTCTCAACAGGCTACTCCTTCAGCCTTCCTCCTTGGGCTCCTCCTCTGAATAATCCTCCAGCTCATCATCAAAGTCGTCACGTGCCACAAGAGCTGGCTTACGGCCCACATCGTCCAATATCTGATCCATCTACACAGCGGCTACCTCATCATTATCAATTGGGGATGGAGGCCGTACCAGTGGCTGCCTCATGGTCCTGTGCCAGCCACTCCATCGCACCCATGGAGTCTATCGCCTGTCAAAATGCCTCATCTACCTTAGCAGCGAGCTCTCCCTTAATATGATTGAAGCAAAGCCTGTTCTGAGCCGTTATGTTCTTCAGGGTATAGTGCTGGGATCCATGTCTCACGGCCATCCTCTCCATCTCATCCCGAGCCCATCGACTATAGATTTGATATAATCGATGCTCCTTAAGGTACGCATTCTTCCAGTAGTCCCTCTCATGATATAGCTCCTCTATAATAGCCTCATAGTCCACATTTTCCTTTTTGAGTGGCCCGATATTGCTATCGCTATCTCTATGGTCCGAATTCGAGCTCGTCCAATGGTTTGCCTTTCCCTTAACTTTGTCCATCTGGTGCATCACAAAGGAACAAACGAAGTCAATAATGGAAAATAAGGTCAAAGGCAAAATTGTATCATTCTAAACCAACTAGGTTTCTTAGCCTGGCTCTGATATCACATGTGATGCCCCCCAAAGTTCCTGTAGCATTTTGCCCCGAGACATGGAGTGCGCTACTTGCGTTTAGATACATTCTAAAACCAATACGTTCCAAAATTAATCTAGAAAATTAAAACATAATTATTCAAACTAAATTTCCAAAGTATCAACAAAATGAACGATCCAAACTAAGTTCAACAATATATCATTACATGCCAAAATGTCCAAAACTACATAGAACATCTCCTTAGCATTACAATCCATTGATCTTTACATTTCTAAGTCCATATGTTCCAAGGGCAATAGATTAATCCAAAATACATCAATAAGTACAATTTCCCAAAGTGAACGACAACAATCTATCATAAGCTTCATTCTTTCATTAAGTCTCACTAACCTATATGGTAAAATAGAGTCATTAGTCCGCTAATGCAGTAAAACTTATAGCAAGGAAACGAGAATCAGAGGTTAAAGGAAATGAGCATATTAACAACAAGACAGAAATGTAATTTGGAAAGCAATTCAGAATAATCAAGACGATCAATACAATCATATAACAGAAAACTTTTATCACATTCGAGTCATTTGGCTGAAACAAACAATTTGGTAGGTCTATCACCCTTATAACTTCAACATATACATTTCAACCTTATCTCTCCGACTCCCGAAGGAGCTCAATCAATCAGAGAGCACAGCCGACCTATGCGCTCAGGATAGCTATTCAGGATTCTACCCCAGAATCCATCCGAACTACCCAGCAATCAAGGATTTTTTAGGGTCCTAGTCAACAATCCGATATTATCCAAGTTTGGTCCCCAAAAAAACTCCCCAGGACCCACAATTGTTCAATCATTCAGGCTTTGAAATAGCAAGGACATTCAATTGTTCAATAATGCCGATGAGGCATAACGTTTATTGGCCATCAATATCAAATAATATGTCAAATAGGGCAAACGTATCAATTGATCATTTCAGAATTTAGACCATGGACTAGAGGGTTTTCGTTTCAAAACTCATATTACATTAGAAAGATTGGATATGGACTTAATGTGTAATGAAATAATGTTTAAGAATCAATTTGGGTTCGGAAATGAGCGCTTGGACGCTTAAACAGGCACTTGTTTGGGACAGAAACTGGGCACTGGGGCACCCAAGCTTTTGTACAAATGGGCTATTTATCCCGAGAGTAGGCGCTTGGGCACTCTTGTGCACTCGAGCGCTGACTTTCAGGAAAAATCTCAATTTTTTGTCTTTTAATTTTCTTCGAATTTTTGATCCAAAACTATATTTTTGGAGTTCTCTTATACGTAAAAACATTTGTAAACCATCGTTTTGAAATTTGGTTTTGGTATTTACCGAAAGATCATTTTCAAGTCCAAAAACAAAGTTTTTATCCATGTCACTCGTTTTTAGTCAATATTTTGTTCATTTCTCCTCTTAGTCCATGGTCCATTATTCAAATCTCACTCCAAAGCATCGGTGTAGAGCTCGGGGCAGTAGCCCTGGGCTGCTCAACGCTGCTTGTGCTCATTTTCGTGCGTACTTGCTTATAGTCTAGAAATATTTTTACAATATGTTTACATTTCACTTTTTCAAATTATTTTGAGCTTGAAATCTCATTTAAAGTATTTTAAAAATCACATTTGACATGTCCATAAAATAATTTCAGAATACAGTTCACTTTTTTGAATTATTTATCAAGAATCATTTGATATATCCACGAATTTCTTTTTTAAAGTATTTCAGTGGATCTTTCCATTGAAAGAAATTTTGAGAATCGTTTAATATATATGTGAGTCATTCTTTTGAAGTGTTTTCAGAATACCATGTGATATTTCTGTAAATCATTCCTTTGAAACAATTGTTGAGGCACGTTTATCGATAGAATTTTCATTTGAATCGTTTGCACTCAAAATATTGTTTACGGATTTCACCCTTTGAAATCTTTCCAAAATATTATTTATAATTTTCACCCCTCATAATATCTTCAAAATATTGTTTATGGAGTTTGCTACTTTGGAACGTTTAAAAATATTTTCTTGGTCCTCACACTTTTAAAACATTTTTAAAAGATAGTTTGATATGTCTCATTCCTTTGAAATGGCTTTGACATGGTCATTAATATGTCCATGGTACACTCCTTTGAGATTCCTTCAAATAACATTTGAAATGACTATGGATCAATCCCTAAAAATATTGTTGGAAATATCATATGATATGACCATATATCATTCCTTTAAAGTCATTGAGCCCTCAACATCATTTGATATGTTCTAAATTCTAATAAAATCGAATGATTGTGTCCGAGATTGTTTGAAACTTCGCATTGATTGAGTCAAGCCAATTGAGATTGATCAATACTTATTGTATATTATCCTACGAATGGAATTGGTTATATCTGATTATTGTTTGAAGCTTTGTTAAATTAATTCAGAGAATAATTATTATTCCGCAAACCTATTGTGTGATTGATTTCTTGGGCCTCAAGAAGTTTTAGGAGGGACGTTGGGTGGTGTCGGGCCAACTATTGGTCCCCTGGAGGGCTTCTCTGTTTGTTGGATAGTTTTGCAAAAACCTGAAATAGATTTTCCAAGGATTTGAAAAGGTTGAAATAAAGTTGTATTGAACGATTGTAGAGTATAAGTACAATTTTGTAATAATGTTATATATAAAGTTTGTTCCTGAGAAATTTTTTTAGAACCCTCCCCCCAGGTGGTAATTCGAGTCTTGGGATAAATGTTCTAGATCCTAGTCGTTACAATCTGTTGTTCTTGTATATTAGAATACTGCTTTTGACTTAGAAGAGTTATATCTTGTAATACCTCGAAAATTCTCCTAAATTTCACTTTCAATTTCATAACTTAAATCCAAAATATTTTTGAAATCTTCTCACATTAAAATCTCCACATACATTGTTTTTGCTCCAACAGATTTTGTTCAAGTCAAAACTATCAATCCTCAAATTCTTCAAAATCCTAGCCCCAAGTTGGCCAGCCACTTCTCCTTATTATAAAAAAAATATCTTGATAAATTATTTGCAAAATTTTGGGCCAAGTATTATAATATGAGAGAAAAAAATCAAGAGCACTCTTTAAATTTTGATGCATCATCTTTGTTATTTACAAAATTTCCATACCACTTTGTCTATATATAGGCAATCACTTGCTCTTGAATTTTTCACAATTGCCAACTCTCTTGCAAGATTAAGCTTTCAAGGAAAATCTTAAGAGCTGTAATTTCTTTTTTTTTTTTTTTTTGTAACAACTCAAAAATTTCTCTAATTTTACTTTCAATCTCTATAAATATTGAAACCTAAAATCTTCGTTGCATCCATTAAAGCGCACTTAAATTCAAAAGCGCACTTAAATTGAATATACATATATGATGAGCAAAAAATTTCTCTAAATTAGCTGCCCATACACACCCTTAAAAATAAGGAAAATCTCAATTTTTTTAATCCCAAAATCATTGGTCTTATTTACAAGAATACCTTTGCTATAACTATAAATAGCAATCCATTCCCCTTGCATTTTTCACATCTTGCCAACTTTATCTTATTCTTCTTCTTCTTACTCTTTTTCTTCTCTTATTCTCTCTATACTTAAAGAAAATTTTAAGAGTCCCAACTTCTCCTGCTCCTCCTCCCCTTCTTCTTCTTCTTCTTCTTCTTCTTCTTCTACATTTTAAGAAAACATTTCAAAACGTCTAAATCATAAGCTCAAAGGCAAATTTTAAGAGCTAGACTTCTTCTTCATCTTATCTTCTTTCTTCTATTTTCTATCACAAGGTTTTCACTTCAAAAGATTCTTCAAAACACTTAATAAAAGGCTAATGGAAAAAAGGTTAGGATAATCTTCGGTAAACCTTAACTCCATCAAAAATCTGAAGATTGAGATAAGGAATGTGGTATCTAAAGGATTCTTGGTGTTGAATGATTAGCTGACCTGAACTTGAAAAACATGTGGATTTGGGACCTTTGTGACAAATATTGAAGGACACATACAAATATCATCTCATGGGTACCTCAGTATCCCCTGTAACACCTTCATCTTTCAATGCTTCAAAACCTACCTTTTGCTTATCAAATCGGCTAATATAATATACTATTAGAAACCGTATTGTCAACAGATAATTCTAGGATTAAGAATCACTCAAAAATATGGAGAAATGTGTCTGAAAATGCAAAGGAATACAACCTATCATGGCTACCAAGTGAAGATCTGATTATTAGATCGCCGATTGGAAGCCACCATTAGAAAACTCATTGATTTAAGATAATTATATAGGTAAAATGTACCGTTAAACTTATTAGGATGCATTCAAAAATCTATTGTGAATCTGACCACGCGAAAATGGGACTACTAATTTTAGGTGTTAAATTTTATTACTTATGTTCTTATACCAAATCTGATCTTTAGGCCCAAATTTTAATATATTTTTGATGAAATTTTGATGAGAATGGATTGGCTAAGTACATGAGGAAATTAATAATTATTTGGATTTGAATTATACACTTATGGAATGATTGTCTAAATGAGATGGATTAAATAAAAGAGGATGATATGTTTGGGATAATAATGTTATGAAAATTGGTTGATATGAGAATTTAAAAGGAAATAAAAATGTGAAGCTTTATTATTCAAGAGAGAGTTAATCAAGATGACTTTAGAACAATCAATAATCAAGTTAGCAATTTCCAACTGTTAATATGACAGTTAGTAGGATTTTTCCGCATTTTTCTATATGAGTATATTTATTTGATCAAGTTATGAATATAAGATTTTAAATGACATAGGCGATAAAAAAACAGTTGAAACCGTGATCATTATATGCAAGGACTTCAAGTAAAGATGATGGCTATTCATTTAGCTCAGTAACCTTGACATCTCTTAATTCATACTTGAGTTCCTCATCAATATTGTAACGCCCCGGATCCTAGAACATCTGCTCCCAGGTCCGTAATGTTACTCTAACAATGGAAACTATCTAAAACCCTAGCAGCATGCTCATAACACATCCATGGCTCCAAACTTTCCTTAAAATTACAAGTTGAAAATTTCCAAAATTACGATTTAAATTCCAAAATACACCATAAGATCCTAAAAGATGCAACCATCTATTTTTCAAACCCATACAAATTCCAACTAAGTAGGATACATATACATCAAACATCTAACAAGTCCAAAATACTAACATATAGTTCCCAAAACCTTCGAATGATTCATGCAATTAATTTCCTATATAGTAAATAGTAAAATCGTAAGTCCACTAACCCAACACAATTTATGGCATGTGATAAAGAGAACAAGATTGATCAAGAGGCGTAGCAAGAACAAAGGATGAATGTGATAGCGAATATCGAATCGAAATGAACAAATAGCTTATAAATTTTGTCACATTCATGTCAACAAACATATAAGACCGAAATAAATTTTTGGTGGATCTGTCACTCTTATAACTCTAACATATATATAATCCTTATCCCTTCATTTTCGCTTCCTTGAGAGGCCACTCAAGGAGAGCTATACTCACTTTGAGATACAATCACTGCAGCACGGTCGGCCACGAGTCTCAAGAGTAGTTCTTTGAAAACCCTACCTCCAATGTCTCTCCGAACCACCCAACCTATAGGAATCCCCAAAGACTTCGATCATCAATCTGATATTACCCAATCAATTATCTCTGAGAATTTTTAGGGCCCAACTTATCATAATTCCGTATAGGTTCAGAACAAATGAATCATATTCAAAACATATAGCCCTATTACGGCATAATTTTAAACAAATAGAACATTCCATAAGATATAGCCACATTGGGCATGAATGCATATAGCAATGGATTCAAAAAATGACTCGTATTGGACCAAGGACTTAGAAAAAATTATTTTGAAGCTTTAAAACATTTTAAAGAAATGAAATATGGACTTAGAATAGCAAAAAGAGATCAAAAATCAAAATTTTACTTATTTATGGCAGTCAGAGGATAGGGCCTGGGCACGCCTTATTAGGGAAGTATTCTTCTAAAGGGAATAAGAGGGCAGAAGATGTCATGGGGATAAGGCATGGGAATGCCTTATGAATGGAGTTCTTCTGCCTAAAAGAAATAGGAGGACAGAAGATGTCTGAGTTTAGGATGTGGGCACGCCTAATCAGAGAAGCCTTTGTGCCACATCAACCGTAACCCCTTTCTTTTTTTTTTTTTAAATTCGTCTGGAAGTCAAATTTTTAGTAAAAGATATTTTAAGCAAAATTTCCAAAATTAAACTCCAATTTTAATTTACAAAATTTGGGAAAAAGTGTTAAGGTTTCATAAATTCATTTCTTTATCATTTGTGTCAAAGTTTCCAAATTTCATAGGAAGCTATTCTTTTTGCTTAAAACTTAGATTTTTCTATAAACCATTTTGAGGCAAATTATAAAATTTAAGTTCAAGAATTTATTTTATCACAAGATTTTAGGGAAAAGGATTTTTTAAATCCATATTCCCATTAGTTCCATTTTTTGTCTCAAAATTTCTCCGAATGTCCAGAATTCCTTAATCACATGAACTTTCATACAAGAGGACGAAAATTATAAGAATATCAAGTCCTCAAATCATCATTCAAGGGGATATTGAGCATTTAAATCCAATAGACATTATCAAGAATAAGCATATAGCTCAATGTTTTTCGTTGCAAGAAATGAGGCAAGAACAACATCATGGAGGCAATGGAAAAGCCATAAATTTTACTTTTGGTCCTAAGCTCTCAACAAAAAGTTAGAGAATCCAAAGGATGAAGTTAAGCACCTAATAAAAATCAAATTTACACAAAATATGTTAGGCAATATTTCATCATCCTCAAGTCTTTCCATAACTCATATACCAAATTTTTTCGAGCTTACCAAGGTGTTGATCCTATGTAGAAGAGCAAATCCCTTAGTTTTCCCCCTGTAACATCCTGAGTCATAGTAGCATTCCACCTCATGATCTGGAATATTACTCTCGATCGAAACGAACTAAAACCCAAAACAGAAAATCTGATTTTTATTCATTGCTTAATATCCAAAAATATTCCAAGATTTACAAGCCCAATTTTTCCAACTTACATCATAGAATTCACAAATACAAACCAATCACCTCTAAAGTTTTGCACAAGTTCCACTTGGCTAATTACACTAATGCTTACAAATTGTACATTGAAGCTAACCTTAATCTTGTTTCAGACATACAAATTACATTTACAATGACCAACTCACTCCAATGTGCTAAGGTAATGTTTCAAAGCCTTCAGGTGTATCCTGAAATTTAGTTCCTATATAATGATAATGAAATCATGAGTCCACTGACCTAGTAAGGCTCATGGCATAGGATGAAGAGTACAAAAATGTGGCAAGAACAGACCTTGAAAGTGATAATGATTATCAAATTGGAACTTTCAAAACTGGTTTTTGCAAATGATTAACACATTCAGGTTCTCAAACATGTAAAGTTGAAGGACTGTAAGGTTTTACCGAATGTGATATGAAGAACAAAACATGAAAGTGTTTTCAAACAAGCTTTCAAAACATTTAGAACGGTCGTTTCAAACAATATCTTATAAACATTTCACATTCATGTCTATAAACGTTTAAGGCAGAATCGAGCAGTTTGGTAGGTCTATCACCTACATCACTCCCAGATATTTATGTAACCTCATCCCTCTAAAGTACTAACTCGAGTGGCCACTCGAGTAGCACACATATACGTTGAAGCACAATCGACCGCGTGCTCAGAGTAGCCCTTCACAAACTTACCTCTAGAGTTTATCCGAACTACACAACAATCAGGAATTTCCAAGGGTCCCAATCATCAATTCCATATTGCCCAAATTCGGTACCCAAGAAGACTCCTAAGGCCTAATATTGATTCAGTCATTCAGGCTTGGAATAAAGAAGACATCAATCATATGGCCCCTGTCGGGTGCAATTTTCAGAACAAATAGATCATATGGGAATAGCAGCCTCGTCAGGCATGAGTTTCAGATCAATAGAACATTTTCAAATAGATAGCCATGTAGGGCATGAATTTCAGAAAAGACAGAACATATTCGAACGGATAGCCACATTGGGCATGAATTTCAGAAAAGACAGAGCATATTCGAATGGATGGCCACATAGGGCATGAATTACAGAAATGACAGAACATATTCGAATGGATAGCCACACAACGCAAGAATTTTAGAAAAGACAAAGCATATTCGAACGGATAGCCAAATAGGACATAAATTTCAGAAAAGACAGAACATGGTTGGACATCAAGCCATATCGAGAAACGAATTCATGTGATCAAGAGAGTTATCAAATGGCTGCGACTGGACCGTGAACTTCGGAAATTTATTTGAAGCCCTAAGTCATTTTAAAGAAGCGAATTGTGGACTTGGTTTGGTAAATCAAATTCAAAACATAAAACTTGAAAACTAGATTAGACGCTAGAAGGCCCAGTTCATAATTTTGATCGAGAAAATGGAAGTTTCGAACAATCATGAAAGCCAATGATTCGAGTTAGAAAAAAAAACCATTAGGAAACTTAAAATATTTCAAAATAATAATTTATAAACACATTTAAGAATTTGATATTGACCAAAACGGAAATATAAAGTAAAAGAAACCCAATAAGGGAATTCCTTTTAAACTTTGGACCTAGGAAAACTTATTTTCAAGTCATTAAATGTTTTAAAAAGGGATATATAGATTTATATTTGAAAAAATGGAACCAAAACATTCGGATTTCGAAATGGAATGGGTGCTTGGGTGCTCAAACGCGCGCTCAAGCGCCCTAATAAAGTTCTTTTGCCCAGAAGCTGGGCGCCTACCTACTGAAAAAGTTGATGTTTTGAGCGCCAGAGTGGCGCTTAAGTACCAACTTGAGCGTTCACTCTCGGTTGAAAATGCAATTTTTTGATCTTTTAATTTTCTTTGAATTTTTTATCGAAAGCCACATTTTTGGAGTTCTTTTATACACATAAGCATTTGTATATTATAATTTCCCAAGTCCATCTTATAAATTATTGGAATATGACACTCAAGTTTACAAATCATGTTTTCAAGTCCAAAATGTCTATTACTTTCATTTTGTCACAAGAATCCAAATATAGTCGTCCAAGATTTATACGCAAATATATCGACATATTTTCAAGGATAATCCTAGTCAAAACAAGGATCACAAGTATTGAGCCATGGCAATACCAACATATCAATAAGAATATAAACATATAAGCTCAATATCCAAATTTCTCAAAAGATTAAAAATGGTAACAAGTTCCTAGAAGCGAGAAAAGGAATCCATGAGTCTTACATTTGGTCCTTTGGTCTTGATCCATGTTACATTTCTAGATTCCTAAAATATCCCAAGTGATAGCACCTAGCATTCAACGCCACGATTTCTTGGTTAAGATATGACAACTTTCATTTTGTCTTGAAATTCCAAGTACTTTAACGGTAGGATTTTCCTCTATAATTAAATTGATTTAATGCTCTTTCTAATGGTGACCCTTGATCGACGATCCAACAGTCGGATCGTCGTCTATACCCATTCAAAGTTATCCGTTGTTACTAGCCGTATTCCTACAGCCTTGGCAGGTTGCATTTTAAGGGCATTTTTGAATGTTTCCCTCTATAGTTTTGTATGTTTCTTGGTTCTATAGTTATCTACATAGTTTTCTAACGATATATATAGGCTAAATTGAAGAGATTAAGCTAGGTTTTGAAGATTTAGAAGTTGATGTTAGTTCAGTGAGATAGTGAATTCCGACAATAAAGAAGTGTGGGTGTGTTTGATTAGATTCCATTGCATTAAACCTTACTAAATTCTCCCATAATTTCATATGTTTTCCATCATCAAGAGCCTCATTTAGTTTCCTAATCTCTAATCAATAATTTCCACATCATATTTAAACTTTATCGCTACTTATCATACCACAAATCACATATGCATATATAGATATATCTATTAAATCACTTCAAATCTTAACAGGATATATACATATAATCTAACATTCTTACTGACCAAAATATCAATGTGGCGAGAGTGAGAAATCCTCGACTCCTTCCTTTGTAGTCCTCACTTATCACTATCACGATTCCAACTAATTTTCCTCACTGCTCGGAAGAAAATGTTGCCCTACTATCAGGGTGTAGGTATAACAATTCTTCTTCCAGAAGGTGCAGACACTTAGTACTGGACTGTAGTGTCTCCTTGATCATCCTTAGTCGTCGGAGTTAATAATCCAATAACTTTATCAAAAAGCAAAGGAAATTGAGATAGAGAAAGAATTCTCTTTTGTTTGGTATGAGATGGACTAGTCAAGCACAAGTTTTTATAAGCTAACTAAGGATTCCCACTTTCTAAATCTTCCAATGTGGGATAAGGAGTTTGTAGTACACAAGTCTTCCTCCCTTCACAAATTTTCCAATGCGAGACAAAACTCACTTTTACTCACTTAACACATCTTAACATCTATGGAGTCACCATGGAGTCACTAATTGGCACCAATCTACATAATTTTTAGGTTTCTTGCTTCTACATATATCCTAACTCGATGATCTTTCCAATAGTAGGTTTCAATCAACAATCTAACGACTAGATCCTTACTTAAAACACCTCAACATCCTTCCCGCCACTGCCACTGTTCCTCGGTAGCCTTGACATGTCACATTCTATGGCTATTTTCGAATTTTTTTCTCTATATTTTGAGGAATTCTTGATTCTAACATTATCTACACTTGATAAGGTTTCTAATGATATATAATATGGGTTGTTTTGATGAGAAAAAGATAGGTTTTGATACTTTGGAAATTGAATGTATTGCCGAGATAGTGGCATCCAAGAATAACATTATTTTGTATGTGTGCTTGGATTCAATCCTCAAACTTAAAGTCTCCAAATATTTTTCAAATCGAAATGTTCTTTAAATTGAACCACCTATTTATTCAATATCAAAATTTCTCAATCTTATTTCGTAGGATAGAATTTTTTAGATTGCTACAATCCCCCTTTAAAAGAATATGTTCCCCAGATTCATACTTCAACCCGAATAAGTGGGGATGCTCATTAACTCCACGAGTTTCTTATTTTTAAACCAAACATTGTTACTAATTCATCTTACAAAATGAGTGAAAGGAAGTGGTTACATAACCATTACCATATCATGCCTAGCTTCCATCATACTAACATCATTAGGCTCTCACAAAATTTGGCATATCTGAAGTTACTGCCATATGTCATCACAAGTACTTATGCACATAGGTTCCCAACGCATACATATGTAGGTGCATTCAACACTTCAACCTCTAACCAATCTTTACTTGATTAGAATCCTTCCCTGGATCCCTTATCTCCTCGTTTTCATCTCGGATATCTACTCCAATCATTCTCGACATTACCAACAATCACGAACGGCTAGAAAAATCATAGATATAATAATGATTCTATCTAAATACTAGGGTTTCCAAAACCCTAGGCCCATCGATATACCAAAGCTTTGTTCCTTCATTCGTCTTTTCTTAAGATTACTGAGGTCCATATTTACCAAAAAGCAACTCAACAACTTGTTCACACCTATCTCAACTTTCTAAAATCAAATGACCAATGCATAATTATAGATGTTCACAAATTGGTAGGCATTCCAACCGCAATCCAATACCTTTAAGCATCTCCCATCATCCAAAATATCACCACTTAATTTAGCTAAAACCTACGATGTGGTTCAGAAACAATTATTATCCCAAGAATTTAATTTTGACGTAGCCCCAGTTCTTTCCAAAAGAAATCCATAACTCTTATACCACTTGTAACGCCCCGGGTCACAGTAGCATTCCGCCACGTGATCTAGAACATTACTCTCGATCGAAACAAACTAAAACCCATAAATAGAAATCCAATTTTTATTCATTGCTTAATATCCCAAAATATTCCAAGATTTACAAGCCGAATTTTTCCAACTTACATCACAGGGTTCACAAATACAAACCAATCATCTCTAAAGTTTCGCACAAGTTCCACTTGGCTAATTACACTAATGCTTACAAATGGTACATTCAAGCTAACCTTAATCTTATTTTAGAATTACAAATTACATTTACAACGACCAAGTCACTCCAAAGTGCTAAGGTAATGTTTCAGAGCTTTCAGGTGAATCCTGCAATTTAGTTCCTATACAATAATAATGAAATCATGAGTCCACTGATCCAATAAGGCTTATGGCATAGGATGAAGACTACGAGAGTGTGGCAAGAACAGACCTTGAAAGTGATAATGATTATCAAATTGGAACTTTCAAAACCAGCTTTTGCAAACGATTAACACATTCAAGTTCTCAAACATGTAAGGTTGAAGGAGTATAAGATTTTAAATATGAATGTGATACGGAGAACAAAGCATAAATGTGTTTTCAAATAAGCTTTCAGAACATTCAGAACGGTCATATCAAATAATATTTTATAAACATTTTTACATTCACGTCAATAAACATTTAAGCTGACTCAAGCAGTTTGGTAGATCTGTCACCCTTATGACTCCCAAACATTTATATAACCTTATCCCCCCAAATTGCTAATTCGAGTGGCCACTCGAGGAGCTTGCATATACTTTGAAGCACGGTCGACCGTGTGCTCAGAGTAACCCTTCACAACCCTACCTCCAGAGTTCGTCCGAACTACCCAACAGTCGAGAATTTTCAAGGGTCCTGATCGTCAATCCGATATTGCCCAAATTCGATACCCAGAAAAACTCCCAGGGCCCAATATTCATTTAATCATTCAGGCATGGAATAAATAGGACATTCAATCATATGGCCCTCGTTGGCGCACGATTTTCAGAACAAACGGATTATATCCGAATAGCAACCTCGTCAGGCATGAGTTTCAGATCAATAGAACATTTTCGAATGAATAGCCACATCGGGCATAAATTTCAGAGAAGACAGAACATAATCGAATGGATAGCCACATAGGGCATGAATTTCATAAAAGACAGAGCATATTCGAATGGATAGCCACATAGAGCATGAATTTCAGAAAAGATAGAACATGGTTGGACATCAAGTGATATCGAGAAATGAATTCATGTGATCAAGAGATTTATCAAATGATTCCGACTAGACCGTGAACATAGGAAATTTATTTGAAGCCCTAAGTCATTTTAAAGAAGCGAATTATGGAATTGGTTTGACAAATCAAATTCAAAACATAACTAGATTGGGCACTAGAAGGCCCAGTTCATAATTTTGTTCGTGAAAATTGAAATTTCAAAAAATCATGAAGGCCAATGATTCGAGTTAGGAAAAAAAACCATTAGGAAACCCAAAATCTTTCAAAAGAATAATTTATAAACACATTTTAAGGATTCAATCTTAACTGAAATGGAAATATATAGTAAAATAAACTTAATAAGTGAATTCTATTTAAACTTCGGAGCTAGGAAAAGTTATTTTCAAGTCATAAAACATTTTAAAGAGGGATATATAGGTTTGTATTTGAAAAATTGAACCAAAATGTTAGGATTTTGAAACGGAATGGGCACTTGGGTACTTAAATGGGTACTCGAGCGCCCTAATAAAATTCTTTTGCCCAGAAGCTGGGCGCCTAAGCTACTGAAAACGTTTGATGTTTTGAGTGCCAGAGTGGCGCTAAAGCGTAGACTTGAGTGCTCAGGCCCTTACTCTAGGTTGAAAATGCAATTTTTCATCTTTTAATTTTCTTTGAATTTTTTATCCAAAACCACATTTTTGGGGTTCTTTTATACACATAAACTGAAACGCCCTGGGATCCTAGAGCATCCTCCCTTAGGTCCGAAATGCTACTCAACAAAAGCAAAACTCACTAAAATCACAACAATGAAATTCATATCATCTCCTTTACATAAACGCTGGAGCATACCTTGATTACAAGCCAAAACTTTCTAGATTACAACTTAAAATCATATATTACAATCCAACAATGTACAGAATTCCCAACATATCACAATTAAAAAAAAAAATACAAATACCCAGACTAATTATTATACAAATATTCTAATAGAAAGCTCTCAAATTTCAAATGTTGCGGGAGTTAATTTCCTATATGGTAAAGGATGGAACCACAGATAATGAATCATTCAAAACGAACAATGCGAATGGATAACTTATAACTTGATCACATTTATGTCAAAACATATAAAGCCGAAGCAAGTATTTGGTGGATCTGTCACCCTTGTAACTTTAACATATAACATACATATATCCTTATCCCTATACTTACTTCCCTAAGACAATTGCCCACAAAGTGTCAAACAAACTCGAGACACAGCCAGCGCAGCACGGTCGACCATGAGTCTCAGGAATAGATCTTTGGAATCCTATTTTCAGGACCCCTCTGAACTACCCAACGGATAGAAATCCCCGGGGGTTTCGACCGTCGACCCGATATCGCCCAATCAATTCTCCTGAAGAGTCCCAGGGCCTAACTTATCAAACATTTGTATAGGTTCAGAACAAACGGAACATATCCAAACATATCAAACAATACCGTGAGCTTAATCATTTCAAACAAATGGACTACGGATATATCAGATGATATTTTCAAAAATATTTCAAAACAATATTCTGTGGTCATTTCAATAGTATTTTGAAAATATTTCAAAAGCATGCACAACGGACATATCAAGCAATATTTCCAAAACTTTTCAAAAGATAGAGATAAATTGCATTATATTTTTGAAGTTGTTTTCAAAAATGAACCCCATAATAAAATTTTCAAATAAAAGAATTAGAGTTCTAAAAACTATAAACAATACTTTTAAAATCATTTTAAGGGAATAAAATCTTTCAACGATATTTGAAAAATATTTTAGAGAGGTGAATCCATGAGGTATTTTGAAAATATTTCAAGGGAAATGAAATATAACCGATATTTGAAAGATATTTCCGAGGAGTGAAAACAACTAAAAATACTTTGAAAATATTTTTAAAGAATAAAAGTACAGATGTTATTTTGAAAAAGTTCAAAAGTAGATTTTTACAAGACTAAACGAAGTTAAAACTATGGAAAAAGATTTAAGAATAAATCAAGTATAGATATTTTATAAAACAAGTCAAGCGAGTCCATATTTCCATTTTTCCAACATAACAATACATATTCGATAATGTTCAAAAACTATCAAATATCAAGCAAAAGGTGTAACGCCCCCCGAAATCCCAGTGGCATTCTGCCCGAAGACCAAGAGTGCGCCACTGGTGTTCTTACAATCTAAAAATTGATTCAAAATTCACAACATAATCATCCAACTAAACTCCAAAAATATTGATAAAGCAACCCAAACTAAGTTTCACAATATAACATTACATGCTAAAATGTCCAAAATATATAAAACATCTACTTATTATTACAATTCAATGATCCATACATTTCTAAGTCCATGCATTCCAAAGCGCTAGATTAATCCAAAATACAATAGAGATTACAATTCTAAAACAAGCTAAATAATCTATCAAGCTTCATTCATTCATTCGTCCAAACTCACAAGCCTACAAGGTAAAACAGTCTTCTAGCAGGAAGAACGAGAATAAGATGTTCAAGGAAATGAGCATATTAACGAACAAGATAGGAATGTGATTTGGAAAACAATTCAGAATAATCAAGACGATCAGTGCAATCATATATCAGAAAACATTTATTACATTCAAGTCATTTGGTTGAAACAAATTATTCGGTAGGTCTATCACCCTTATATCTTCAACATATACATTTCACCTTATCCCTCTAACTCCCGAAGGAGCTCAATCAATCAAAAAGCACAGCTGAAGTACGTCCTCAGGATAGCTCTTCAGAATTCTACCTCCAGAATTCATCCGAACTACCCAACA
>JACFYI010002051.1:129969-150990 GCA_014898755.1 Handroanthus guayacan
AAGAGGAGCCCGAGGAAGATCCAAAGGAAGAGTCCGAGGAGGACCCGTCTGAGGATCCTCATCGCTCGTCGAGGGCTTGAGATGGATCATTTGATGGATGGCATTTGTGGGATTTTTCTTATTTTTCTTTTCTTTTCTTTTTCGATTAGGATTTTGTATATGAATTTGAATTTCTAAGAATGACTTGTATGTACGGAACTCTAGCTAGGGTTAGCTAGATATTTTACACAAGCTAGTATTAGTATCTATCCCCGATTTGAACGTGGTTAGGGAGCCCTCTGTCTTTTACTTTTAGAGATGGTTCCATAACCATTGGAATGATCGAACGTGTAATGCAACATCTTGATATGAAATAAAAAGGACCTTCTTTGACTTGAAAATTTTGTCATCTTGTGCCATATGCTTTAGTTAGCCCGTCTATATATGCATCAGTAACATTACATTGCCATTGAGATATGAATTTCACAAATTTCAGATTAATATGTCAACAAATGAAAATGTGCCCAGAAATGAACCCACAAGGAAATGAGGGAGACCAAAATGGGTAGTGTTTGACGATGTTAGGGAATCGGACCCCCCTAACATTGACGAAAATCCTATGCCTTACCAAGAACAAAATGAACATCCTCAAGCACAACGTACAATACAACTAGAAAATCCTCCACCCAATGAATCTATAGCAGAGCAACTTCTTGCTTTCTTAAGACAAGCCCTAAATTAGGATCAAACCCAAGGACAACAAAGACGGGAGCAAGAAGTGGAACGGAGGACTGAATGTTATCCAGATTCTTAAAATTTAACCTGCTAAGCTTTAATGGCAAGCCGAATGATCACGAGGCAGAATTGTGGCTATTTGCAAATCTTCTAAGTATTAAATTACATGGATGTGCAAAAGATTAAATATGTCACCTACTTATTCGAAGGGGCAGCTTGCCATTGGTGGGCTATAATTGAGAGAAGATAGGAAGGAGATAGTGTGAAAAATTCCTGAGAACATTTCAAGTAGGAATTCCTAAGAAAATACATCCCGCAAGTAAACCAGGATATACAGGAAGAGGAATTTGTGAGACTCATTCAGGGGTCTCTGACAGTAGTCCAATATAAGCCGAATTCAATCGGCTTATACAAAATGCTCCGCACGTATTGGCAGACGAAGAAAGAAAGCGCAAGAAATTCATAGAGGGCCTGAAATTAGAATTAAGGAAAGCAACAACTATTAACAGGCCTTGGGACTATGATAGTGCCGTGGAAATGACAATGGAGTTAGAGGGAAAATTTTAGGAACTCCATCGGATCGGAGACAAGAAAAAGGGCAAATGGATGAGCAAGTCGAACTTTGATAAAGGGAAGAAGGGTCATTTCAATAAGAAGCCCAAGACAAGAAGTTCCTCTACGCCGGTAGACAAAGGAAAAGCACCAGACAACTAAGTGAAAGAAAAGTGTGGGCACTGTGGTGGTACGAACCACACTGAAGACAAGTGCTGGAAGAAGTTAGGCAGATATTTTGTCTACAGGAGTGACCAGCACACTATAAAGAATTGCCCAAAGAACAACAAGAAAAGTGGGAATGCAGGGACACAGAGCCAGCAACAGGGAATAGCTGGATGTCCCCAGGTCAAAGCCAGAGCATATGCGTTGACAGGAGAGGAAGGCACGGACCCAAACCAGGTGGTTGAAGATAAGGTCCTTATCCAGAACTTTATTAGTAAAGCTCTCTTTGACCCTGGTGCTACGCATTCATTTATTTCTCTTAATTGCGCTAATAAGATAGACTTGCTATCCGAGAGCATGAACATCTCCTATGAGATTCACACACCTGTAGGAGGATATTATGAGACTAGGATTAGATATCCTAGGTGCTCTGTAGTGATTAAGAATTAGAACTTTAGTGCCGACTTGATAGAATTACCAATCCAAGGTTACGACCTTATTCTAGGGAAGAATTGACTGTTTGGACATCAAGCAATAGTTGATTGTTACACCAAGACAGTCAAGTTAGATACCAGAGTAGGAGTTGGTACCTTAAACACGAATGCTAATGATAGTGTATCCATCATCTCAGCAGTTAGGGCTAGAAAAATAATTAAAAGAGGTGGACAAGGATTTCTAGCCTATCTGATAAATAAGCCTCAGGGCAAGATGGAATTGAAAGATGTTAAGGTTGTTCATCAGTTTCCTGAGGTATTCCCACAAGAGTTGAACTCACTACCTCCCGATTGGGAGATTGAATTTGTGATTGAAACAATCTCTGGGGTAGCCCCATTCTCTAAGACTCCCTATAGAATGGTACCAGCAGAATTGAAAGAGCTTAAGGAACAGTTGCACGAACTGCTGGAGAAAAATTTCATAAAACCAAGCTCCTTTCCGTGGGGAGCCCCAGTCTTATTTGTAAAGAAGAAAGATGGTTCACTTAGGATGTGCATTGACTATAGAGAACTGAACAAAGTAACTATCAAGAATAAGTATCTCCTACCTCGCATAGACGAGCTATTTGATCATCTTCAGGGATCAGCTGTCTACTCTAAGTTGGATTTAAGATAGGGATGCTATCAATTGAATAAATGGGAAGCAGACATATCTAAGACTGCATTTAATTCCCGATATGGGCATTTTGAATTTGTTGTCATGCTCTTTGGATTGACCAATGCTTCTGCAGCATTTATAGATCTGATGCATTAAGTATTCCGCCCATATGTCAATAGCTTCGTCGTGATCTTCATCGACGACATTCTGGTCTATTCTGGATCTGAAGAGGAGCATGACGAATACTTGAGAGTTGTTCTTCAAACTTTGAAGGAGCATAAGTTATATGCCAAATTCAGTAAGTGCAAATTTTGGTTTGATAAGGTGACTTTTCTGGGTCATATCATATCGAAGAATGGATTAGAAGTTGACCCAGAAAAAATTGAAGCGGTCCAAAAGTGGAAAAGACCTGCAACGGTCATCGAAGTAAGAAGTTTCCTTGGATTAGCTGGATATTATTGGAAATTTATCCAAAATTTCTCCAAGTTGGCTGGACCACTCACCAGACTGACCTAAGAGGATAGGAAGTTTGTTTAGGACAAACAGTTTGAGGAGAGTTTCTCTGAATTAAAGAAAAGATTGACCACAGCTCTAGTACTCGCACTGCCCGATAGGTCAGAAGAGTTTACCATATACACAGATGCCTCAAAAGAAAGATTAGGCTGTGTTCTGATGCAATATGAAAAAATGATCGCGTATGCATCATGAAAGCTGAAAAATCATGAGGTGAACTATCATATTCATAATTTAGAGCTAGCAGCAGTGGTCTTTGCTCTAGTAAAATGGCGTCACTACCTTTATGGAGCTAAGGTAGAAATATTCACAGACCATAAGAGTTTAAAGTATATCTTTAGCCAGAAGAACCTGAATCTAAAACAACGACAGCAGATGGAATTCCTGAAAGATTATGATTTTACTTTTACCTATCACTCCGGAAAAGCAAATGTCGTTGCAAATGCTCTAAGTCGTAAGGGAAGGCTAGCAAGCCTGAGCATCTACCCAGAAATGTATAGTGCCATCCTACGAACCCAAGGAGAAGACGATTAGGTTCAGAAATTGAAGAGAGAAATGAAACCTAATTTTAGAATCGACACTGATGGGTTATTGCGATTCAGGGATCGGTTTGTAGTTCCTGTACAGATGAGGAAAAGAGTGCTATCTGCAACACATCAAATCAAGTATTCATTACATCCAGGAGGAACGAAAATGTATAAGGATTTAAGGCAGAAGTTTTGGTGGGATAGAATGAAGAAGGATATAATTGAGTACGTTCAGAAGTCTCTGACCTACCAGTTGGTAAAGGTAGAATACTAGAGGCCATTTGGAAAGTTGCAATTGCTCCTGATTCCAAATTGGAAATGGGAATAGATCATGATGGATTTCGTGGCAAGTTTGCCTGCGGTAAGAGGTGAAGGTGACAACATCTGCGTCGTGGTAGATAGATTTACCGAATTGGCACATTTTATACCGGTTAAGACCTAGTATAATGTTGAGAAGCTCGCTGGAATTTACACAAAGGAGATCATAAGATTGCATGGGATTCCTCAAAGTATCGTCTCCGACAGGGATCCCAAGTTCACAGCGAGGCTATGGAAAAGCCTACAAGGACATCTGTGGACAGAGTTACTGTTCAGTACTTCTGCACACCCCCAGACTGATGGACCATCGAAGAGGACAATTCAGACACTAGAGGATATGCTTCGTGCATGTGTTCTGAATTTTCCAGGAAATTGGGACAGGCACCTACCATTGGTAGAGTTTGCCTACAACAATAGCTACCAGGCCTCAATTCAGTTAGCTCCATATAAGGCTCTGTATAGTAGGAAATATCGATCACCCTTCCAATAGGATATAGATGAGATCAAGAGCGTCTCAAGCTCAGAGAATGATGCACTGCGACCTGAGATAATTCAAGAAGCAATAAACAATGTCTAGGTCAGCAAAAAGAACATGAAAATGGCTCAGGATCGCCAAAAGAGCTACGCTGATAAGCGTAGGAAAGATTTAGAATTTAAAGTGGGAGATCGAGTGTTTCTGAAAATTTCTCCCCACAAACGAATTCGGAGAATGGCAAGGCTGGAAAGCTAAGCCCTAGATATATAAGACCATTTGAAATTTTGGAACGAATTGGTCTTATAGCATATCATTTAGATCTTCCGCCTAATCTAACAGGAATCCATAATGTGTTCCACGTGTCTCAGCTACAGAAGTACTAGCCTGACCCATCGCACATCATTGAACATCTCGAAGTACCTCTTCAGAGTGACCTCACTTATGTAGAACAGCCCGTTCGTATCCTAGATTTCCAGGTTCATGAGCTTAGGAATTATAGGATACCGCAAATTAAGGTTCTTCGGAGGAATAAAAAAGTAGAAGAGGCCACCTGGGAATGTGAGGACAAAATGCAAAATAAGTATCCATACCTGTTTGAATAAGGTATGAATTTGGAGACTAGATTCTTTTAAGGGGGGAGAGTGTAACACTCGAGACTTCCCTAAATAAAATTCTTGAATCGTTAATTTTTCAAAAATTTATTTGATTTTAAAATCATGCATCGTTCTAAAATCAAAACACGTTTTGTGCATTCAAAATAATTTCAAGCAAATATATTCCAAATTCACGTCACGTCTCAACCTAAAAATAAGCCCAAATGGCCCAATTTATAAGCCCAATACAAGCCCAAGACATACCCAATGCATAGCCACTATTGTTAACTATTTGGACATCCTTTGAAATGCCAAAATAAAAGAAAAAACGGAAAGGAAATCTGATGGAAAGAGCCAGCTGGCTGCGACACACAAAAGCAGCAACTTGTGATGGATGTGAAGACCATCTATCCATCCATCACCACCCTAACCTAGCTTTCTATGTTGGAAATTGTCTAGAGGGGTCTAAGCTCTTTGGTTCTCTCATTTTGGCCCTAAATTCCCTCTATAAATAAGTCATTTTAGTGCTTCAAAAATCTGCTGAGACACAACACTTCCATCTTCTAACTCTTGCATTTTATAAGCTCCAACTTGCATTTCTTCATCTAGCCAAAAACCAATTTTTGCTAAGGGGAATTCTTGTGGGTGCGAGCTCTCATCCAACTCTTGATAAGTGGCCCTAGGTTTGGTTAAGTGATACATATATATATATATATGTGTTAGTATTTAACATGAATGTATGAATGTGGTTATAGGTGAGATCATAAGCTTGGTTCAACCACATTTATAGATTTAAGCTCATAGAGGTAAGATTTATGGCTTATTCTCCTCTCCATGAGCATGTGTTCCCAGGTTTCCGTTGATTAATCGAGCATGCTTTGAGTTATTGAATACATATTATTCTATGAGCATGTGAACTTGTGATTGTTATTGCTATTCTTGCTATTCTATGCTCAAACTCTTGAATATGAATCAATCCAAAGTTTATTGAACCATTTGAACTATATACCGATGCTCAGGATTGAACTTGAATGATGGATTATGCACTAAGAGGAGAAACGAACTAAAAATTTGATTAGAAACAAAGGATATGAACAAAACTGTATATTTTGACGTTGAAATGATCTCTCAAAAATTCTTAATACCAAAACCTGAAATGATGTTTTATAAATATTTTATATATTTAAGAATCTCAAAAATATACTTTTGGAACAAAAATTCAAGAAAAATCAAAAGACGAAAAATCGGATTTTAACCTGAGAGTGTATATGGACGCCCCAGCACCCAAATGGGCTCCCAAGCGCATGCTCAGCACAGAAATTACTATTCACCGACGTCGAAGCACTCGGCCATGTCCAAAAATTTGAGTTTTGGGCGCTCAGGCGCCCGTTTGCGCGCCCAAGTGCCCAGTTTTGGTCTAAACTTGATGTTTTGAGTTTTAAAACCCTATTTCTTGATATCACGAGTCCATATCCAATCATTTTAATGTAATGCAAAGTCTTAAAATGTAATCCCACTAGTCCATAGTCTAATTTCCGAAATGATTGATCGATTGAATATGTTTGGCCTAATGAAACATTGTTAATATTGTGGCCTTAGAACGTTATGCCTTGTTGGCTTTTTGGTTGATTGATTTATTGTCTATTTCATTCTAAAGCCATATAATTGATTGATTGTGGGCCCATGTGGGGTTTCTTGTGGACCGAACTCGGGCAGTATCGGACTGTCGACTAGTACCCTCGAGCCCCTGATTGTTGGGTAGTTCGGATGAGTTCTGGAGGTAGAATTCCAAAGCACTGCCCTAAGCACCTACGTCGGCTGTGCTTCTTGATTGAATGATGCTCTTTTGGGAGTTGGAAGGATAAGGCGAAAAGTATATGTTAAAGATATAAGGGTGATAGACCTACCAAAAGATTATTTCAGCTAATGGACTTGAATGTGATAAATATATGTATATATTGATTGTCTCGAATGTTCCGATTGCTATCCATATCACATTCTTGTATTGATTTTGATATGCTCATATTCTTTGAAACTCTAATTCTCTTTTGCATGCTATAAATTTTACTGGATCAGTGGACTCATGACCCTATTTAACATGTAGGTTCTTGATTCTTGATCTATTGAATGATTGGAGTTTTAAATGGATTACATAGCTTATTTTGGTTTTAGACATCTCTCTTGTATTATGGTTTAGCATATATTTTGAACCAATGAACTTAAATTATATAGTCTTGTGACTTGTAAGCTTTTGCTAGACCACCATGTATTTAGAAACATTTGGGATATAATAATATTTATTTTGGAACTTAGTTATGATTTTCTATTGATCTCTTGGACTTAGTTTGAATGTTTACAGGGTATTAGCTTCTGTATTGATTTCTTGTACATATTGGTATTTAGGATGTATAGAACGCGAGTGATGCACCTCGGGTCTCGAGTCCACAGATCCCCGAGATTTCGGGGGGCATCACAAAATTGGGCCTAAATGTTAAGCTATGATTTAATTTAAATTGGGCTAAGATTTAGGCCGAAAAAATGCGTATAAAATGTTTTAGGTGCTAGAAGAATTTTTTTGGATGCGAGAAGAATTTTTTTTGGATGCAGAGAAATTATTTTGGTAGTAGAATAATTTTGTGATTACGAAAATGAATTATCATTTGGAAAATAATGGATTAAAATTTTAATATAGGGAGTCTTTGGGTGTTCAAGAAAATCTTTTGGATGTAAGAAAATATTTTGTTTAGAAAAAAAAAATTTGTGATCATAAAAATCATTTACCGTTAGCATAATAGATGTTTCAAAATTCTATTAGGGGAATTTTCAAGGACTTACAAATATTCTTGACTCCTTGTTTGATTCCCTTTGTCCAAACTTTGTTGTTAAATGAGGAAATCTTGGACATTTGTTACCTAATTGTGATTCCTTGGTTGTTAATCACGAACATATAAAAGGCTATAAAAATAATTATTGCCATCTTCTTGATTCTTTTTAAAAAAATAAAAAATTCAAATGAGCTTGGGCGTGACCGGACCTATAATGAGCGCAGTAGGGCCTAAGACAAAAGGTTTTCTCATTTCAAGCGCGAAAATGCCCAGTCCAGAACCTCTCTATGATATTTTAGACCTCTTTTGTCTCAATGTGTCCATGTTTCACTCCTTTGTAATGTTTTGAACTTAAATATCATTTGGTATGTCCAATATTCGAATTGAATAGAATGTTTATATCCGATATTGGTTTGAAACTACGTATTATTTGAAAACAAACAATTTGTAATTGATAGAATCCTTTGTGAATTGAACTTTGAAGTTCGATATTGGTTGGAAACTATGTGTTATTTGAATTGGACAATTTGTGATCCTTTGTGAACCTATATGTTTGTTTGTATTGTTGGGCCTCGAAAAACTACAGGAAAGATAGTTGGGTAATGTCGGACCATCAATGGGTCCTCTTGAGGGTTTTCCGTATGTTGGACAATTTCGCAAATACCTGGAGGTAAAGCTTCTATGGAACTGGTCTGAGCCACAGGTCAACTGTGCCTATACATTATTCTGTGTTTATTCCCATCTGAGTGGCCACTCGAGGGAGTGACTAGAGAGAGAAGAAAGTATGCGTATGTGTTTGGAAGTGATAAGAGTGATAGATTCACCAAATACTAATCATGCCATGTTATTTGCCTTATGTGACATTAGACTTCTTGAACTTATTAGTTGATATATCTCTTGGTCTTCTTATTCTTTTACCTTGCCTTTTACTCCTAGCCATAATTCCTTACTAAGCCATTTGGACTTATGTTTTAAATTTTAATTTATGTAGGTGATTAATATTAGGAGTTTCGCCAAGACCTTCGGACTTTAGATTTCATGATACTTTAGTATATGAAGTTGTATGTATATTTGTGGTAGTTGGTTTTTGTAGTATGAGAAAAATTGTATCATGAAGCATCATTTTGGTATCGTTATTAAATTGAGGTTTTAGTTTTAGAAATTTTCTCCCCTAGCAATGTATCCGACCTAGGGGCAGATGCTCTAGGTTTCGGATATTACACATTTTGCAAAACTATTCACCAGTGACCTCCAATACCACATAGGAGTAAATAGTGTTAAAGATAATGTTGGAGTAATATATCTCGACTCAATCTTATTTGCCATAAACATCTCGAGTATGCATTCTTCTTGCTATCTTTATTCTGTTATATTTCTTTTCATTTTAAAATTACACTAGTATTTGTATGTGGCACTATATAATATCTAATAAAGCCTTCTGAAAAACTCTTTCTCATAATGCTTAGCTTTGTGGCATATTTCACCGCCCTTTTCATTTTGGATTTGGCTTTTAACATGACATTGACTTTGCAGTCCTATCTCCAGTTTAATTCCTTGCTCTAAATTACTATGAAATGCTATCAATCCCAAACAAATAAATTGAATTGAGAATTTTCCTTCACAGAGCAAAGAAACAAGGAAGAAATAGGTTTCCGATCTATGAATAAAAGCAACATATTAAGGGTGTTGTAGTGTGCCCAACAATAAATCCTATCAGGGTCGTAACCACAATGCGTTTGGGAGAAAAAATAAAGTAGCAACTTATTGATATAATTTAGAGAGAAATTTACAGTTTATATATGCTCAAATATGATTTAGGTGGTTTAATATCTATAAGGAGAGTCAATGTTATTGAATTTCTCATTAGACACCGAAAGTCTAATATGGCATGCATTATTGTTCAATTAATATCTCATCACCTTAGGCTTACAAAAGCTATGGGCCGTCAAATATAATACCCCAAAAATTCTCCTAATTAAAATTTTAACTCGCTGATTTTTCAAATAATAAATCGCTTTTGTAATAGCGAAAATTACTTTATCATCAAAATAATTTCCTTACGTCCGAAAAATTTTTCTAGCATTTGAAACTTCGTCTACACACCGCTTTGGCGCAAAACCCAATTCTTGGTCCAATTTTAACCAAATTTTAGCCCAACACCTTGAAGGCTTAAATCACAATTTTTCCTAAAAAAGGGAAAATCAAATCTGATTTTCAAAAATTTGGGCAACCGAAAATAACCCTTTGAAAAGTGGGATATCTCTATTTTTCTATCAACCAAAATTTTGCAGCCATGATTTGGGACTTCTCCTCATTTTATTTATAAGTTGAAGGAGTACCTTAAATGCTTGCTCATTCACTTGCAAGAAGAAAAGAAGAAAGCTCATCTTCCCCAATATTTCTCCACCTCCCTCTCGGCCAAAAACTATATATAGATATATTTGCATTTATAAATATTTTGTAATAAATCAAAAAGGGGAAGAAGGGAAAGACATACTCCTCTTAGGTATCTTTCTTTGAGGTAAGCTAAAATTATCAAAGTTATGAATCTTAAGGAGTTAAGGATTAAATGAAATGCAACCTAACATAATGTGTATGATTCTTGATTTAGGAGACTAGCTTGCAACTCTATGATCATCTAACCATAAATCTCAAAGCTTAGGACCACAAATAAGTTTTATGACATTCTTTGCCTCTTTGATTGATTTGCTATGCATCGTTGATTGATCATCCTTGTTTTATTTGTGTAAATATAATGTGAGCTCGTATGTGATAATCTTGTTGATCCATTTTGTTTGTGAGCTCAAAGTTTCTTGAAATGGAAACTAATGAACCCTTGAACATCCTTGATGCAATTACTTTAGCTTATAAATGAATTTAGACCATGGACATGAGGGAAAATCGTACAAAACTTTAAAAAAAATTGGTTTATTAAATTTAGAAACATATCTTATTAAAACTTGAAATATTAAAATTTATGGATTAGAATTTTAGAGAAAATAAGTTGAAAAAGCTACTAGAAAATAAATTTTAAAAGCAGAAAAAAATACTCTTAACGGGTACTGTTGATGAGCGATCGCACATGAACAATGTGTGGATGCGCCAAAGTCAGTAGCTTCGGCCGCTTTTTCGCATTCGTGCCTATTTTTGTGCGCGAACGCACTGGAACAGTCCCCAAAAAATTATTTTTGACCTCTTTTGATATTTTAAGTCCATTTTTCATCTCTTTTGAAAATTTCAAAATTATTATTTCCTTGATCCAAGGTCTGAATCAAATAAATTTTGAATTTAACATTCGATACTGATTGACTACCTCATCTCAAATTTAAATATGTCCAATTCATTCAATATTAATTCGATATGATTATGTTTGTTCGAACCCATATGCATGTTCGTTGGGCCCTGGGATATTTTTAGGTGGTTTCGAATTGGGCGATATCGGATCGTCGATTAGAATCCCTAAAATCCTATCCATTGGGTAACCCGAAGGGGTCCTAAACCTAGGATTCCAAAAGGCTATTATAAGGCACACGATTGACCGTGCCTCAAAGTTTTTTCATACTACTCGAGTGGCCACTCAAGTAAGCAAAATTAGAGGATAAGGTATATATATTTTGTTGAAGTTATAAAGGTGACAAATCCACCAAACATTAATTTTAGCCATGTATATTTGATTAACATGAATATGATATTAATTCGAGGTAGTTGTTTATCACGATCGTCTTTATGATTTCAGTTTGCTACCAGTCACATTCATGGTTTGATTCTTGCTATGATCATTGTTGGCTTCCTGCTTCCTTTGTTACATCCTTCATCTCTCCCACGCCATAAACGTGATGGGTCAGTGGACTCATGATTTCATATTGTCACGTAGGTAACTAGCCTGGGGCTAATGATGGTTGGATCGAGCTTAGCGTTCTCAATTTGTATTTTGACTTGTGTAATTGATCTTGTATAAACTAAGTTGAACTTGTAAGTATGGATAGTTTGCATTTGTGGAGTTTATAATGTAAGTTCTGAAAAAACATTAGCTTGTAAATTTTGGATTATAAGTTTGGATATTAAGTATGAATGCGATTGAGATTTTATGTTTTATGGTTTTAGTTAGTTTTCGACTGTGAGTACCGTCCTGGACCTAGGGGCGGTCACCCTAGAAATCTAGGGTGTTACCGGTGATATTAGAGTCTAGAATAGTAAACCTTAGAGTTTAGATCCGTGGTATTTTGCCTTTTGCGTCTATTTTTGTCACTAATTTCATTTGCTCGTGATTTTCATATCATAGATGGAAAAAGGTAAAGGCAAAGCAAATGAGCGGACTAGCTCTGATTCTGATCACAGTGGCAGCGATAGCAACATCGATCTTCTTAAGAAACAAAAGATCGATTATGAGGCCATTATTGAGGATATAAGGTGGGAAAGAGATTATTGGAAGAATTCGTACCTCAAACAGCATCACTTATACCAAATTTATGGCAAATGGGCTTATGATGAAATGGAGAAAATGGCAGCGAAATATCGAGGCTAACACCACAACTATAAAAACATGGCAGCGAATAATCGACTATGTCTCTCTCAAATCAAATGTAGTGTGATCGCCCAAATTGAGGATGCATTCAAACAGGCTATGGACTTAATGGTGGGCATGGAACAGCTCGTCCGAAACCATGCCTTGGCCAGAGTTGTACCTCAATTCTAGAGCCATGGATGCCTTCGATGTTTGGACTTAGGATTATGCATGATGAGCTCCACGACCCTCGGGACCGAGACCTCAGATACCCCAACCTTCAAGACATGGGGCAGGACTATCCATTGCACCCCCAAGTGCCCCAAAGAAACTTCGCATGACGGCCTACATTAGTGTGAGACCCCCACCACCTCCTCTTCCATGAGGGCTAGAGACGATAATGCCGATTTGGCATGGGTTGAAAGGATGTTGGCCAAGATGGATGCTCATAGAGTGAATAGAGGTGAGAATATGGCCAATGAAGATATAGTTGTGGAAGGATGAGAACAAGAGTGAGCCCAAGAAAGAACCGGATGAAGAGCCAAAGGAGGACCCTGAGAAGGATCCTCATCACCCATCGGGTGCATGAGCTTGGTTGATGACATGGTTGCTTATGGGATTTTCTTTTTCTTTTCTTTTCTTTTCTTTCTTTTATCTAGTATTATGTTTGTTCTAGAATAAGATAAAAATGTATTTTGTAGGGGCAATTAGAATCTTGGTATTGTAAGTATTTGTAAATATCAAGGAAGACTCTGACATGTGTAACTAGTGTATAAGGCATAGAAATCTCTCCTAGTTTGTGGTTATGAAGCCATCCCTTTTGCTTTTTGACAGATGGCCAATAACCATGTCTTTTGACTATGTAATTTCCAAATTCAAGAAATGAATTAATTAATTCCCTTTGTGCATTTTGGATTAAGTTTTGAATATGATACCGTTATATGATTTATCCATCCGCTTTCAATGTAAAATATCCCAAAAGGCTATGAAACTTCACTATAATTTCGTGAGACTTAGAACTTTTCCAATACACGTAACATATTTTTTTGTTCTCATTTCGCATCCAAGAAACCAAGAATTTATAGTAAGATTCCTCATACACATTTCAAATTAACATGGTTTCAAGTGAAAATAAATCTCAAAATAGGCCAACTAGAAAGCAGGGAAGACCTCGTCGAGTATTGTTTAAGGAGATACAGGCACCTAAAATGCCCAACAATTTGGATGATATGATACCACGTCATGAAGCACGCGACCCTTCATCCCTTGCACAACACGAATCTTATCGTTGTACTCTTTCTTGAAAAGAGCTAGCAGTAGATCAACTCTTTAACCTCCTACGACAGGTTCTAAATCAAGGCCAGCAACAAAACAATCAGGGGAATAGATAGGAAATTGAATCAAATGATAAGATGGTAATGAAGTTCTTAAGACTCAAAATGCCCAGGTTCAACAGTGAACCTGATGACCAAAAAAGCAGAGTTCTTGTTAGTCTAGGGTGAGAACCCTTTTAAGGTGTTGAACTACACTAATGCTAGAAAGTAAAATATGCCACCTATTTATTTGAGAGCGCTGCTTGTCATTGGTGGTCTATGGTAGAAAGGAAATGGGATAGAAGGGGCGTGGGAAGAATTTCGGACAAAATCTATGAGAAAGTACATCCCTCAAGTAGTTAGGGATTTGAGGAAAAAGTAATTCATGAGATTAATTTACGAAACAATAACAGTGACCGAATATGAAGCAGAATTCAATTGGCTTATCTAGTACGCTCCTTACATAGCGGCTGATGAGAAGAGACGTAGGAAGAAGTTTGTAAGAGGTCTCAGGCCCGACTTGAAATGATCTTTGGCCATTGGTTAGTCACTGGATTATGATTGTGCTGTAGAGTTAGTGTTGGAGTTAGAGACGGAGTTCCAAGAGGTCCAAAAAATTACTGATAAAAGAAAAGGAAAATGGTCCGGGAAGCACGGCCAAGAGAAAGGAAAGAATGGTTTCTTTGGCAAGAAACCCAAAACAAGAAGCACATCGATGTGCAGATAAAGGTAAGACCCCATTGTCAACTGAAAAGGTAAATTATGGTTTCTGCACAGGCACCACACGTATCGAGGACCAATGTTGGAGGAAATTGGGAAAATATCTCATTCACGGGAGTGATCAGCACTCCATCAAAGACAGCCCTAAGAATACGAAAGCTGGAATCTGAGGGCACAGGGTCAATGATAAAAGAATACTGCTGGGCGTCCCCAAGTTAAGGCAAGATTTTACTCCCTAACTGAAGAAGAAGGAGTGAATCCCACCCAGGTCGTGGAAGGTAAGATTTTAATTCAGAACTTTATTTGTAAAGCTTTGTTTGATCCTAATGCAACACATTCTTTTATTTCAACTATCTGTGCTAAGAGATTGAATCCAATCCCTGAACATATGAAAATATCATATGAGGTTCATACTCCCATAGGCTGGAGCCATGAGACTAGGTTAAGATACTCCAAGTGCCCTGTACTTATAGAAAATCAGAATTTTAGCATAGATCTCGTAGAATTGCCAATCCAGGTCTATGATCTCATTTTAGGAATGAAGTAGCTCTATCAATATCAGGCTGTAATTGATTGTTTTGCTAAAACAGTCAAGTTGGGTACCAGAACTGGGATAGGTACTAACAGCACACACAGAAATAATGGTATACTAACATATAAGTAATGAAGGCTAGAAAAATTATCAGAAAATCGGGTCAAGAATTTCTGACTTATCTGATAAATAAACCTCAAGACAGGATTGAATTGAAAAATGTTAAGGTGATTAATGAATTTCTTGAGGTGTTTCCTGAAGACTTAAATTCATTATCCCGAATCGAAAAATTGAATTTGTCATAAAAATTATCCCTGGGTAACGTCATTCTCTAAGACCCCCTACAGAATGGCACTAACAAAAATAAAGGAGTTAAAGAAACAATTACAAGAATTGCTGAACAAGAATTTTATCCAACTAAGCTCTTCCTCTTGGGGAGCTCGGTCATGCTAGTACAGAAGAAAGATGGGTAACTGAGAATGTGTATTCATTATAAAGAGTTAAATAAGGTGACCATAGAAAATAATACCCCTCACCCCCTATTGATGAATTGTTTGATCATCTTCAGGGATCGACTATATATTCTAAGCTAGATTTTAGACAAGGGTACTATCAGTTAAAAATAAAGGAAGCAGATATTTCTAAAACTATATTTAATTCTCGTTATGGCATTTTAAGTTTGCAGTAATGCCCTTTGGATTAACAAGTGCTCTGGCAGCGTTCATGCATTTAATACATCGAGTGTTCTGTTCATACCTCAATCGCTTCATGGTAATATTTATAGACGATATTTTGGTCTACTCGAAGTCAAAAAATGAGCGAAAGACATTTACAAATTATCCTTCAAAGTTTAAAAGAGCATAAGTTGTATGCCAAATTCAGCAAGTGTGAATTTTGGCCGAGGAGAGTCACTTTTCTAGGCATATAATATCAGAAAATGGACTGGAAGTAGACCCAGGAGAAATTGAAGCGGTTCTCAAATGGAAGAGACAAGAAACTATTACTAAAGTGAGAAGTTTTAGGCTGGATATTATCAAGAGTTTATCTATAACTTCTCTAGGTTGGCTAGACTGCTTACTAGACTGACCCAAAAGGATGAAAATTTTGTTTGGAATCAGTAGTGCAAGGCAAGTTTCACAGAGTTAAAGAAGAGATTGACAACAGCTCCAGTACTCACACTATTTATACCGATGCCTCAAGGGAAGGATTAGGATATGTTCTAACACAAAAAGAAAAAGTGATTGCTTACGCATCAAGAAAGCTGAAAAATCTGATTTGAACTATCCCAATCATGATCTAAAGCTGGCAGTAGTTGTCTTTGCCTAAGCAAAATGGCATCACTATTTCTATGAAACTAAGATCGAAGCTTTTACTGACCATAAGTGCTAGAGATTTATTTTCAGTAAGAAAAACTTGAATGTGAGGCAACGATGATGGATGGAATTCCTGGAGGATTATGATATCACCATCATATATCATCCCAGAAAGGTAAATATCGTTGCTGATGCTCTGAGTCAAAAAGGAAAGTTGGTAAATATGAGCATTTACTCAAAATTATATAGAGAAATCTTAAAAGCTCAAGAGGGAAATGATTGGGTTCAAAAGTTTAAAGTTGATGTGAGATACGATTTTAGGATTAACACTGACAGATTATTATGGTTTAAAAATCGAGCATGTGTTCCTGCAAAAATAAAAGAGAAAGTGCTATTTGCAGCACATCAGCAAAGTTATCGATTCATTCAGGAAGAACAAAGATGTATAGGGACCTGAAACAAAAGTTCTAGTAGGAATATCTGAAGAAAAATGTAGGTTATTTTATTCAGAAATTTCTGACTTGCCAACCTGTGAAAGTGGAATACCAGTGACCATTTGGAAAATTGCAATCGCTCCCTATCCCAAGTTGGAAATGGGATCCGATTACCATGAACTTCATGATAGGTCTACTTATCATGCATGGAATATGTAATAGTATCTGGATCGTAGTTGATAAGCATACAAAGTCAAAAAAGTTTTGTCTATCAAAACCTAGTATAATGTTGAGAAACTCGTCAAAATTTACATCAAGGAGATAATAAAGTGGCACGAAATTCCTCAAAGTATTATCTCGAACAAGGATCCAAAATTCACGATGAGGTGATGGAGGAGCTTGCAAGAACATTTGGGAACAAAATTACTTTTCAATACTGCTGCTCATCCCCATACTGATGATCAATTAGAAAAGGTAATTCAAGTTCTGGAGGACATATTACAGGCGTGTGCCCTGAATTTTCCTGGAAATTAGGATAGGCATCTACCTCTGGTAGAGTTTGCCTACAATAATTGCTATCAATCCTTCATCCAGACAGCACTATACGAAGCATTATATGGCAAAAGATGCAGATCACCTCTTCACTGCGATCTAGATGAAGTTCGGAACACATCAAGCAAAGAAAATGAGGCTTTATGACTTGAACTGATACAAGAAGCAATAGACAAAATTCAGACTATCAAGAAGAATTTAAAAACAACTTAGGATCATTAGAAGAGCTATGCTGATAAGCGGAGAAAGGGCTTGGATTTCAACATCGAAGGTAAAGTATTTTTGAAAGTCACTCCGTAGTAGGGAATCCGAAAAATGGGCAAAAGCAAAAAACTAAATCCTATGTCCACGGGATCCTTTGAGATTATCGAACGGATCGATCTTGTCGCCTATTGACTAGATCTTTCATCGAATCTTACTAGGATACACAATGTGTTCCATGTCTCTCAGTTATGGAAATACCATCCTAATCTCTCACATGTCATTGAGCATTTTGACGTTCCCCTTTAAAGTGACCTTATGTATGTAGAGCAGTCTATTCGTATAGTAGATTTTCAAGTCTGTGAGCTTAGCATATGATATCTCAAATTAAGGTGCTTTAGAGAAATTCGAAAGTAGAAGAGGCCACATGGAAATATGAAGAGGAAATACAGGAGAAGTACCCTAACCTATTCGAATAAGCTATAAATTTAGGGACTAGATTCTCTTAAAGAGGGACAGTATAACACCCCAAAAAGTTTCCTAATTAATATTTTAACTCTCTAACTTTTCAAACGATAAATCTTTTTTGCAATTGCGAAAATTGTTTTATTATCAAAATAATTTCCCTATATTCAAAAATTTTTTGAGCATTCGAAACTTTATCTACGCACTATTTTGGCCCAAAACAAGCCCAATTTTAACCAAATTTTAGCCCAACATCTTGAAGGCTCAAATCACAATTTTTTTTCAAAGAAAAAAAAGAAAAGAAAAATCAAATCTGATTTTCAAAGATTTGGACAACCAAAAATAATCCCTTAAAAAGTAGGATATCTCTATTTTTTTATCAACCAAAATTTTGTAGCCATGATTTGGGACTTCTCTTCACTTTATTTATGAGTTGAAGAAGTGCCCCAAATGCTTGCTCATTCACTTGCAACAAGAAAAGAAGAAAGCTTACCTTCCCCAATATTTCTTCACCTCATTCTCGGCCAAAACCATATATAGATATACTTACACACATATATATATATATACACTTCTCAATAAATCAAAAGGGGGAAGAAGGGAAAGACATACTCCTCTTAGGCATTTTTTTTTTAGGTAAGCTTAAAAGTATCAAAGTTATGAATCTTAAGGAGTTAAGGATTAAATAGAATGCAACCTAACATAATGTGTGTGATTTTTGATTTAGGAGACTAACTTGCACCTTTAGGTGTAATATCCCGAAAATTTTCCTAATAAAATTTAAAAATTTACATTAATCTAATAACAAATGATTTTCACAATCATGAAAATCTTTGTTGTAATAAAATGTTTTCTTCCATCTGAATGATTTTCTATTATATCTCAAAAATTTCCCTAATCAGGATTTTCTTAACTCTTCATTTTCAAACAGTAAATTGTTTTCGCTATCATGAAAATCATTTTCTTGCCAAAATAATTTATTTTCATCAGAAAAATTTATCGTACAATCGAGATCTCAAATAAGGCCAGTTCCAGCCCAAAACAAGCCCTTTTAGCCCAAGTAATAAACCCAAACCAAGCCCAAACCTTAGCCCATAGCTTTGACCCAATTTTCAACATTTTAAAAAAAATGAGAGAGATTGAAGCAGCCGCAAATCAGAAGCTGTCGATTTTTGGGTGAGGGACCCTCACCCACCTCCATCAATCCCATTCAATCAACCAAGAGTTTGGTATTTGCAAGATAAGTCCTTGGCCAAGTATTCATTGCGAGCATGCCCTCCTTCCCCCTCTATAAATAGGCTAAGGGAAGAGTGTTTGCTTCTTCCATTTTTGCACAACAAAACTTTAAAAATTTCTTCTCATCATCTCATTACAAACACTCCTCATTATAAATCCTAAGAAAGAAGACTACATCTTTTCATAAACTAAGGCACATCTATTAAAAAAGGGAAGAAGTAGAAGGGATACTCTCACTTGCCCTGGTAAGCTAAATCTATGATTGTGTAAGAATTTGTTTGGTGAGATGAGATCAAGCTTAACTTAAGTATATAACTTTGGTTGATAGGTGTTTAACCTCTCTTTAGACTGATCAAATCTTTATATTAAGAGCTTATGACGGAGGTAAGATTTATGGCATGTTCTCATATGCTTCATATGTTGAAATCTATGTTATTGTTGGCTTAAAACTTGCCATGAAGTATAATGTTCGTTTTTGCGAAATTCTTTGATTTCCTTGCCGCAAATCCACATTGATCGATGACTTAATCATTTGAATGTTGAGACCTTACTCCCATCATAGATATGTTCTAAAGACTTTGGACCATAGGACAAATATAAGTTTAAGGCAAAGATGGAAGAAAAATGATTATGGACATAAAATCGATTTTTGATTTTAAACTTGAAAAAATCAATTTAAAATTAAAAAATTTCCAAATCATTACTTGAAAATAGGTTTTTGCAAGTCGGATTTCTAGATGAAAAGTATAGGAAAAAGAAAATTTTGAGTTCATGGATTTATAACACTTTTTCTCTAAAAATTCAAAAATTAAATTTGAAACTTAAAAATTAAAATTTTGATGATGAGTAGAACAAACTACATCTAGTTTCTTTGCAATTAGTTTTCTACCATCATAAGGATTCCTTTAAAAAAAAAAGTGCCCATGGTCAGTGGCTTCGGCCACTGTTTGGACAGTTGAGTGCCTAAATGAGTGCTCAAGCCCCCATTCCAGTAGCCAAAGGCACTGCTTAGGTGCTCAAGCACCCAACGGGCGCCCTAGTGCCCATTCCAGTGGCTATGTTTTCGTGTTCCGACTTCATTTTATCAACTCATGTTCATATTTCGCCTTTTTAAACATCTTTAAGGTCTCGAATCAAAAAATTTTCTAGTCCATGGCCCAAATTCAAACTGTTTGTTTGAATCAATTTATCATTTAAATTCATGCTCGTGGTGGCTAAATGTTTTGATATATTTGGATATTTTATGATACGTTCGAATATTTTTATTTTGAAATTCATGCCACGATATAGCTTAATACTTTGACAGTGATCCTATTGTTTTAAACCCAAATGAATGAATGAATGTTGGGCCTTGGGAAATTTCGGGTGGTATCAATTTGGACGATATCTGAACGTCAATTTGAATCCCTAAAAATTTTTGAATAATGGATAGCTCGGACGAATCTTGGAGGTAGGATTCCGAAGAGTTACTCAAAAGCCTGTGTAGTCGACTGTGCTTTAATGAACGAATGCCGCTTCTTGAGGGAGTAATAAGGGGATAAGGACTAATTAATGTCAAATGTTGGAGTTACAAGGGTGATAAATCCACCAAATGATTATTTCAGCCTTAAAAATTTATTGATATGAACGTGAAAATTTTATAGGTTTTGTTTTTTATAATCATTCCGAAAGTTTTGATTCGATATTGCCATCACATCCATGTTTCCTGTGACGGCCCCCCGAAATCCCGGGAATGTGCAGACCCGAGACCCGAGGTGCATCACTCGTATTCTATACGATCTAATCCAATTTGGAAATTTATAACACAATCATTCAAACTAACCAAACATAAAACCATCAACAGATTCAACTAAGTGCCGAAATTTACTATTACATTTCAAGAGTTCATGTACATAGGGTAATCAAACTAAATATTACAATCCAACATCCTATACATAATATAAGTTCGAAACATGATGTTCATCCCAAAAAGCTAGC
>JACFYI010002051.1:169894-191085 GCA_014898755.1 Handroanthus guayacan
CACCCCCAAACTGATGGACAGTCGGAGAGGACGATTCAGACACTGGAGGATATGTTACGCGCATGTGTTCTAAATTTTCTAGGAAATTGAGACAGGCACCTACCACTGGTAGAGTTCGCCTACAATAATAGCTACCAGGCTTCGATTCAAATAGCTCCATATAAGGCTTTCTATGGTAGGAAATGCCGATTACCCATCCATTGGGATACAGATGAGATCAAGAGTGCCTCAAGCTCAAAAAAGGATGCACTGCGGCCTGAAATAATCCAAGAAGCAATAGATAAGGTCCAAGTTATCAAGAAAAATATGAAAACAGCTAAGTATCGCTAAAAGAGCTACGCTAATAAGTGTAGGAAAGATTTGGAATTTAATGTGGGAGATTGCGTATTCCTAAAGATTTCTCCTCAAAAAGGGATTCGGAGAATGGGTAAGGCTGGAAAGCTGAACCCTAGATATACAGGACCATTTGAGATTTTGGAGCGAATTGGTCCTATAGCGTATAGATTAGATCTTTCACCCAATCTAACAGAAATCCATAACGTGTTCCACGTATCTCAGCTACGAAAGTACTATCCTAATCCCTCGAACGCAATAGAACATCTTGACATACCTCTCCAAAGCGACCTCTCTTATGTAGAACAGCCCATTCGTATTCTAGATTTCCAAGTCCGCGAGCTTAGAAATCGTAGGATACCTCAAGTTAAGGTTCTGTGGAGGAATCAGAAAGTAGAAAAGGCCATGTGAGAACGTGAGGACGAAATGCGGAACAAGTATCCACACTTGTTTGAATAACGTATGAATCTGGGGACCAGATTCTTTTAAAAGGGAGAGAGTGCAACACTCGAGAATCCTAAAATAAAATTCTTGAATCGCCGATTTTTAGAAAACTCATTTGATTTTAAAATCAAGCTTTGTTTTAAAACCAAAACACATTTTACGTATTCAAAAATATTTCGAACCAATACATTTCAATTCTACGTCACGACTCAACCCAAAAAAGCCCAATTGGCCCATAAAACAAGCCCAATATAAGCCAAGACCCAACCCAATTTATAGCAACATATGTTGACCAAAACTTTCACCATTTAACATTTAAAATAAAAGGAAAAAAAAAAGAAAGGAAATCTGATCTGCAGAGAGCCCAGCCAGCAGCAGCATTTCAGCATACATTTGTGATGGATTTTCCATCTATCCATCTATCCATCACCCACCCTAAACTTAGCCTAAATGTTGGAATTGTTCTAGGGGGCCTTAACTTTGAAATTCTCTCATTTTAGCCCCATTTCTACTCTATAAATAAGGCCATCTAAAAATAAGAAAATTCTACAGAAATTTAGCTCTTACAATAACTTAGAAGTTTTCCTAGTCAAAACAAAAACTTGCATTATTTTCTTCTAGCAACCACTGATTTTGCTAAAGGGGATTTTTGTGGGTGTGAACTCTCATCCAAATACTTGGTAAGTGGCCTTAATCTTGTGATTTAAGAATGGTTTGTGTTATGGTTTCAAAAAGCTTGACATAAATGTATATATGTGGTTATAGGTATGTCTATAAGCTTGGTTCAGCCACATTTTCGGATTTAAGTGATAAGAGGTAAGATTTATAGCTTAATCTCTTCTCCATGAGTATGTATTTCGGCTTTTCCATTCGTTGGTCGAGCATGCTTTGAGTATTTAATACCATTGACTTGTTGAGTATGAGAATCTATATTATTGTCTTGTTATACTTGCAAAAATCTATGCTCAACTCTTGAATATGTAAATTCCATGCTAAATGATTCATCCTTAACCTTTCTACCGATACGTGGGATTGAGTTTGAATGATGGACCGTGGACTAAGAGGGATAATGAACTAAGAACGATTGAAAACGGGTGATATGGACAAAACCGTATATTTTGATGTTAAAACGATCTTTTGAAAAATTCTCAAAACAAAAATTTAAAACCATGATTTATAAATGATATTACACCTAAGAACATCTCAAAAATGTGTTTTTGTAACTAAATCAATAGATTTGAAACGAAAATGGAAGAAGAAGTAGCAATAGCCTTTGAAAAGTTGGTTTCGTTACATTTTTGGATTTTTTAAAAATAGCTAGGCTTGGATTTTAATAAAACTTCTTTTAGAAAAAGTGTGGGGAAAAATCTGAAGTTTTCCCAAAAATAAAAAAAAAAAATTACTGTGCACGTCACTGTTCATAGCGCGACCGCTCATGAATAGTATGGCGGTCGCCCCCAAGACAGAGAAATTTTGTTGTTCGGCGCGAGTGTGCCTATTTTGAGCGCCGACGCGCCCACAACAGGAGCTAAATTTTAATTTTGATTTTTTATGATGTTTTAAGCTCATTTTCTACCTTATTTCATATCACATTAAGTCATACTTGATCTTTCTAATGAAATACGAGTTTTGAAATGAAAACCCTCTAGTCCATGATCGAATTTTCGAAGTGATTGATTGATTAGACATGTCTTGGCCTATTGAAATGCTATTATTATTGATGGCCTTAGAATGTTATGCCTTGCCGGCTTATTGATTGATTGTTAAATTATCCATTTCATTCTAAAGCCATATGATTGATTGATTGTGGGCCCATGTGGGGATTTCTTGGGGACCAAACTTGGGTGGTATCGGACTGTCAACTAAGACCCACGAGCCCCTAATTGTTGGGTAGTTCGGATGAATTCTGGAGGTAGAATTCTGAAGCACTATCCTAAGCACATATGTTGGCTGTGCTTCTTGTTGATTGATGCTTTTTCGGGAGTTGGAGGGATAAGGTGAAATGTAAATGTTGAAGATATAATGGTGATAGACCTGCCAAAAAATTGTTTCAGCCTATGGACTTGAATGTAATAATAATATGTATATATTGATTGTCTCGAACATTCCGATTATTATCCGTATCACATTCTTGTATTGATTTTGATATGCTCATGTTATTTGAAACTCTTACTCTCTTCTGCATGCTATAAATTTTACTAGGTCAGTGGACTCATGACCCTATTTAACATGTAGGTTCTTAATTCTTGATCGATTGAATGATTGGAGCTTTAGACGGATTGTATAGCTTATTTGGTTTTTGACATCCCTCTTGTATTGTAGTTTAGCATATCATGTGAACCAATGAACTTAGATTGTAAAGTCTTGTGACTTGTAAGCTCATGCTAGACCATCATGTATTTTGAAGAATTTGGGATGTAATGATATTTATGATATGGATCTTAGTTGGGATTATATATTGATTTATTGGTCTTAGTTTGAATGGTTATAATGTATTAGCTTCTGTTTTCGATTTCTGAGTGTATTGGTACTTAGAACGTATAGAACGCGAGTGATGCATTTTGGGTCTCGGGTCCACATATCCTCGGGATTTCGGGGGGCGTCACATGTAGGGTTGCGGCCGCTAGCTCCGTTTTCTGCAGATTTTATTTTTCTTCTTCTTTTTTTTTTTTGATTCAAAGTTGCCATAGTTTGGTCAACAAAAATAGCTATGGTTTTGGGCTATGAGTTTCGACTAGTTTTATTGGGCTTTTGGGCTCATTTTTGGGTCCAAATGTGACGATAAAATAAAACATAGTAGCTCGAAATTTCTCGAATGCACGAAACGTATTTTGATTTTAATATGATGCTTGTAATTTTGAAATTGAATAATTTTCCAAAAATTGAAGCTAAACCATGAAGTGATGGAATTGATGGGAAAATCCCATCCCTGGCCAAGTAGGGCTGTGGCCAACAGCAACTGCAGATTTCATTTTCCCTTTTTTTTTTGGGGGGTAGAATCTTTGGGGCAAAAATGGTAGCTAGCATTTTGGGTTGGATTTGGGCCATTTCACTGGGGTTTTGGGAGCTTATTGGACCAGATTAATGCAAGAAATCGGGGTTCGAATGCGATAAAATATTTCGGATGCATGAAACTTATTTTGAGATTAAAACATTTTTCGTGATATTGAAATCGCATTCATTTTCGAAAAAAGGTGGTGCAAAATTTTACTTAGGATAATTTTCAGGGCGTTACATTGTTAGTGGTGAGGGATTTGGATTAGTGCAAATAGGGTCAGCCCAACACACTTGACCTAACAAAATAAATAGAAGGAATGTATATTGTTAATAACAAAATCGTTTACAATTATTATGATGTTTATTATTAATTGTGGAAATATTTATTTTTCACAACTAAACATAGTTTTTAATCAATTGATATTATTTTGGAAATAAAATAATATGATCTACACTTAGGTGGAATTCAAAGTGGAAAAACCACAATTTTACACCATCAATCAAAATTCATTACTGCAGATATTCGTTTTAGAAATGCAGATACACTCCTATTTTGACAATATGTGCAACTGCTAGTTTATCCAAATCATGCATTTTAACTTAGGATTATTATTTCATATGCAATTTACAATAATGATTATCAGCTTATCACGCATTTCAGCGAAAACAAAATCAAGGACGTATAATTTGGATTAAATTTTGAAATATTCCACGATAGGAATAAGGAAATAAAAATGTTAGATAAGGACAATATAGGAAATACATTTTAATTTATATATTTCATTTTATAAAATAATTATAATATTTCAACATCCCTTGTATAATCACTTGAAGTAAACATGTTATTATTTGAACAAAATAATCCTATCCATCATCTAATCACACATTTTATCTATCACATTTTAATCCCATCCCTAAAAGTAAACAAGCCCTAAAAAGTTAAGAATTGATAAAAATTTATTTTATATTTTTATTCTTACCTTATGTGATCATTAAATAAATAATATTTTCAAATGAAAAAAATAATATTAACATGAAGTAGAGATTTTAATTAAAGATAATTAAATTTGAAATAATTTTGTATAATTAAATATGTTATAGAGCCTTAAGAACTTCTAATTAACTTATATATATATAAACTCTTTAAATATTATAAAGACGACATAACAAAGTATTTTTATTAAATTTAGTTATTAAATTTTATATTTAATATTATAAATAAGCTAATAATTTTATACATAAATGTTTTTTATTAGACATCATTTATAATGCGGAGGTTATCGCAATGATTTTGATAACTATATATTTTTTAAGGTTAATTCTATATTATATATTATATTGAGATATTATTGACAATCCATTTAACATGTTCTTTATAACATAAAATAATTAATAAATAAAATAATCATTTTGGACTTCTAAAATTATTTATTTTTATTTTTGAAATTGTTTATCACTTAAAGGTACCAAACGACTTGAATAGAATTATGATTTGATCCCAGTTTTGGGGTATACAGCCTGCTTAGGGTTTGCTTATATAGGTATATATATGGATAAATAATTTAAATATGATTTTTTTTAGTTAAATGTTATTCAATTAATTTTAATCAAATAATGTTTTCTTTTAATCTATATAAAAATAGTTATTTTTGGATTCTTAGTACGTAAATATATTATGCATGTATGCATGTACATGACATAAATATTTTAAAAGTTTTCCTATTTGCATCATTTTCAATCTTGTAAAGAAAAAAAATCAACAACATCAACTATAAATTTATATACTATATAAGAAACTTATTTTACGTAATCGTAACTAAAATTATAGTTGAAAGTGATAATTTTAGAAATTGTAACACCCGAGAATCCCAAAATAAAATTCTTGAATCGCCGATTTCTTGAAATTTTAATTGATTTCAAAATCGGGCATCATTTTAAAATGAAAACACGTTTTGTGCACTCGAAAAATTTTCAAGTGAACACGTTTTAATTTCTCGTCGCTTTTCGACCCAAAAACGAGCCCAAACGGCCCATGAAACAAGCCTAAAACAAGCCTAATACAAGCCCAATACCTAGCCACTATAATTAACCAAATAAAGAAGCTTTGAAAACTCAAATATTAAAAAAAAAAATGCAAGAAAAAATGCAGTTGCAGAAGCTCCAGTGGGACAACAGCACATCAACAGCAAAAGATGGATGGAAATCCCATCCATCTATCCTACCAAGTCATTAGCCACCTATCTACCCCCTAAGTGTCGGATATTGTTTTGAGGGATTTTAACTTATTGATTCTCTCATGTTGACCCCAAATCTATCGATAAATAAGCCATTTTGGAGCTTACATTTCTGCTGAAAAATATCTCTCATCTCCCAACTCTTGCACTAACACTTGAGCTCCACTTGCTTTGTTTCTTTCAAAACCGATTTGGCTTAAAGGGGATTTTAGGTGGTATATCATCTTCCTAAACACTTGGTAAGTTAAGCTTATGAATATGTTTAAGGATAGTTAATGATATGTTATGAGTAGGACTTGATATCAATGTGTATGTGGTTATAAATACTTAAGGATTAAGCTTGGATCTTGCTCATACACAAGTTTAGCTATAAGAGGTAAGACTTATGGCTTTCCTCATCTTCTTGTAAGCATATGTTCTTAGTTCTTCTGTTGACCGGATGATTTTGATATTGTATTGTTGAATATCTTGCTCCTTTGATATGTGATTTCCATGAGCTTATATTGTTGCTTTGTTATTCTTACTTTAATAATCTCTATCTCTTGAATATATAAATTCAAAGCGTAATGAACCTTCTTGACTCCTGTTCCGATGCTTTGGATTAAGCTTTGAATAATGGACCATGGACTAAGAGGAGAAATGAGCTAAAAATTTGATTAGAAACAAAGAATATGGATAAAACCGTATATTTTGATGTTGAAACAATCTCTCGAAAAATTTTAAAATCAAAACCCGAAATGATGTTTTATAAATATTTTTACGTATTTAAGACCTCAAAAATGTATTTTTGGATAAAAAATTCAAAGAAAATGAAAAGACAAAAAGTCAAATTTTTAACCAAAGAGTGGGTGCTCAGAAATTACTGTTCATGGGTGCCCGGCCGCTGTCCAAAACTCTTGTTTTGGGCGCTCAGGCGCTCGTTTCCGCACCCAAGCGCCCAGATTCAGTTTCAACTTGATTTTTCTTACTTCCAAACCCTATTTTATGTCACGTAAAGTCCATATCCGATTTTCTTAATGTAATATGAGTTTTGAAATGTAAACTCTCTAGTCCATAGTCGAATTCTGAAATAATTGATTGATATGTTTGGCCTATTCTGAAGTATTTATTTAAAATCGATGGCCGACCAAAAATTGTACCAAAATGACTTTATTGAATGATCGAATGTTCAGTTGTTTCAAGCCTATATGTTCGTAAATGTGTTGGATAGACCGGATGGGCCCTAAAGGTAGGGTCCTGAAGGATTATGCTTGGGACTCGTGGTCGACCGTGCTGCGGCGGCTATGTCTCATACGTTTATGACTCTCCTTAAGCGCTTGCTCGAAGTTGTACGTTTCTGAGTCTCCTTGAGCACTTGCTCAGAATTGTACGTTTATGACTCTCCTTGAGCACTTGCTCAGTATTGTACGTTTATGACTTTCCTTGAGCACGTGCTAGGAGTTGTATGTTTCTGACTCTCCTTGAGCTCCTGCTTGGAGTTGTAAGTGGAGTGATAAGGTTAACGACCCACCAAATGTTTGAATCAGCCTTATATGCTTTATTGACATGAATGTGAAATATGATTTATGATATCCGTTCATCCTATTCACTCTGTTGTTTTGAAATACTATAGGAGGTCACATTCATGATTTCCGTTCTTAATATGTTTATGTTGAATCTTGTACTCCAATCCCATGCTATAAGTTATACTGGGTCAGTGGGCTCATGATTCCGTAAACACAATGTAGGTTATTAGATCGTGGATCGACTGACTAGAGCTTCATGTTAGTATATAGTTTCTCTTTTGGAATTATGTACGTAAGCATGTACCTTAACATGATAAACGCTTAGATTTACATTTTGCTAGAATGTATTGACCGTCAGTTTATAATACATAGGTTATTCGAATGATATATTTTATTGTACTTAGTTCTGTTTGATCTACGGATGCCCTTAGTTTGTATTTCGAATTTTCTAATGAAATTTGGAAAATTCAAGCTTGAAATTTTGGGATCATTTGAATCATTAAGTTATGGGTTTGTGTTTTCGAACTTCTATTTACGGTTTTAGTTAAGATCGTACGCGAGTAGCACTCCAGATTTTGGAGGGGAATGTAATGAAATTTAGGGCGTTACAGGTAGTATCATAGACTAGGATAAGAAACCTCGATGGTATAGATTCGTAGAATTTTGCCTTTATTCCCGTTTCTTGTCACTAATCTTATTCGTTCTTTTCTCACGTAATAGATGGATAAGTGAAAAAAGAAGGTTGTGGAGTGGACAGACTCCGAATTGGACCATAGTTCATGCAATAGTAATATTGGGCCCTTAAAAAATCCTAGGATGACGGATTGGGATAAGAGATGGAGAAAAAGGAAGAGAAAGTCAAATATTAGAGGCATGTATATGCGAAACTATACATGTTACACCAAGACCATAAGAAATGGGCTAAAGAGGAAATGGAGATGATGATCTCTAAACATCGAGCCCAATGTGTCATATTTAAGAGCATAGCGGCAAGCAACCGATTATATTTCCATCAACAGCTCAAGGAAGTGACAGATGAACTTGAGGAAATTTCCCAGCAACTAAAAGATGCGACATTTGGTCATGAATTCAAAGCACAAAACTATATAAATGAACAGGCTATACCGGAATTTGAAAGTCAAAGGATGAGAATGGATTCCAACGAGAATGGTAGAGGTGAGGCCACAATTGATAGTACTGAGAGCAGTGAAGGTGGCAGTGATAGTAATGAACCGAAGGAGGATCCTCATCAACCTTCGGAGCCTTGATATGGATTTTGGAAGTATAGCATGATGGGATTATCTTTCTTTTCTCTCCTTTCTTCATTTAGCATTGTACATATTAGGTTTGATAATAGGAATGTGATCTTTGAATATGAGTGAGGACTCTAGCATAGTATAGTTAGAATATTTTATATAAGATAGTATTAGCATCCTCCCTATTTTGGACGTGGTTAGGGAATCATATTTTTGCATTTTAAAAATGATTCTATAACCATGACAGATTGAACGTGTAAGTTTGCAACGATTGAATGAAGCGTTCTTTTGACTTGAAATCTTTATTCTCGTACCTTCTGATTTAGATTGCCCGTCTATACGCTTTAGTAATCCCATATTGCCACTAAAACCTGAATTCTATAAATTTAAGATCAATATGTCATCTAGTACAAATATGCCCCGAGATAAGCCCACAAGAAAATGAAGGAGACCCAGACGGGCATTACTTGATGATGTTAGGACACCGGACACCCCTAACATTTATGAGGACCCTATGTCTCAGCAAAAACAACCCAAGCAAAAGCCTTAAGGATAGAATGAACCTCAACCTGAAAACCTTCCACCCAACAAAACTGTAGTCGTGCAACTCCTTACCCTCTAAGACAAGCATTAAATCGAGAATAACCCGGAGGCCAGCAAAGATAAGAACAGGAGGAGGAGTCAGAGGATAAGATGTTGACTAGGTTCTTGAGATTTAACCTACCTAGTTTTGATGGTGAACCTGACTATCAAAAGGCAGAGTCGTGGTTTTTTGCGATGGAGAAGACCCTTCGGGTTTTAAATTACTCGGACTCTCAGAAAATAAAATATGCTACTTATTTGTTTGAGGGGCCCGCATCCCCCTGGAGGACAATTGTTGAAAGAAAATGGGAAAAAGAGGAGATCAAAGGAACTTGGAGACAGTTCCGAGGGGAATTCTTAAAGATATTCATTCCCCAAGTAGTCGAAGATTTAAGAGAGAAAGAATTTATGAGATTGATTCAGTGGCTGCTAACGGTGGCCAAATACGAAACGAAATTTAATCGGCTAAGTCAATATGCCCCACACATATTGGCTAATGAAGAGAGATGGCGAAAGAAGTTCATAGAGTGCCCAAGGCCTGATTTCAGAAGGGCATTGGCCATAAATTGGCCTCATGATTATGACAGCGCTATTGAGACAACAATGGAGCTTAAGGCGGAGTTTTAGGAGCTCCGCAAGATAGATGAAAAGAAGAAAGGAAAGAGATCGACTAACACTAAATAAGAAGAAGGAGAGAAAGATTTCTCCAACAAGAAACCTAAGATAACGAACGCAATGCCATCAACTGATAAAGGAAAAACCCTGATGGCCATAGAAAAAGAAATCTGCGGATTCTGTGGAGACACTACGCATAAGGAAGAAAAATGTTGGAAAAAGTTAGGAAGGTGCTTTAGTTGCGGAGGTGACCAACACTCACTTAAGGACTGCCCGCGAAACCGCAAGGGTTTGAATCCTGGAACACCAAACTAGGGTATAGCAGGACATCCTCAGATTAAAGTCAGGGCTTACGCACTGACTGGAGAGGAGGGAACGGATCCCACTCAAGCTAATTAAGGTAAAGTCTGAATTCAGAATTGAAATGCACTGCTTTGATTGGCTGAATGCCATAATTTCTTCTAAGATTTGCATACCAACCTGTGAACATAGAAAACCCGCTTGTGTCCTAAATCATTAAACTTGAGAGATTTAGGAATCGTAAGCTACTCTAAGCTAAGATCTTTTGGGAGTATAAGAACGTTATGAAAAATAGATACCCTTACCTATTCGAGCAGAGGTATGAATCTGGGGACCAGATTCTTTTAAAGGGGGAGAGTGTAACTCCCAAGAATCCCAAAATAAAATTCTTGAATCGCCGATTTCTTGAAAATTTAATTGATTTCAAAATCGGGCATCGTTTTAAAATGAAAACACATTTTGTGCATTCGAGAAATTTTCAAGTAAATACGTTTCAATTTCTCGCCACTTTTTGACCCAAAAATAAGCCCAAATGGCCCATGAAATAATCCCAAAACAAGTCCAATACCTAGCCACTATAATTGACCAAAGAAAGAAGCTTTGAAAACTCAAAAAATACAAAAAATGCAAGAAAAAATGGAGCTGCAGAAGCTCCAGTTTTTGTGCAGCACATCAGCAGCAAAAGATGGATGGAAATCCCATCCATCCATCCATCCTACCAAGTCATTAGCCACCTATCTATCCCCCTAGGTGTTGGATATTGTTTTGGCCCAAAATCTATCTATAAATAAGCTATTTTGGAGCTTACATTTCTGCTGAAAAATATCTCTCATCTCCCAACTCTTGCACTAACACTTGAGCTCCACTTGCTTTGTTTCTTTCAAAACCGATTTGGCTTAAAGGGGATTTTAGGTGGTATATCATCTTCCCAAACACTTGGTAAGTTAAGCTTATGAATATGTTTAAGGATGGTTAATGATATGTTATGAGTAGGACTTGATATCAATGTGTGTATGGTTATAGATAATTAAGGATTAAGCTTGGATCTTGCTCATACACAAGTTTAGCTGCATCTTCTTGTAAGCATATGTTCTTAGTTCTTCTGTTGACTGGATGATTTTGATATCGTACTGTTGAATATCTTGCTCCTTTGATATGTGATTTTCGTGAGCTTATAGTGTTGTTTTGTTCTTCTTGCTTTAATAATCTCTATCTCTTGAATATATAAATCCAAAGCATAATGAACCCTCTTGACTCCTATTCTGACACTTTAGATTAAGCTTTGAATAATGGACCATGGACTAAGAGGAGAAACAAGCTAAAAATTTGATTAGAAACAAAGGATATGGACAAAACCATATGTTTTGACGTTGAAATGATCTCTCAAAAAATTTCAAAATCAAAATCTGAAATGATATTTTATAAATATTTTTACGTATTTAAGAACCTTAAAAATGTATTTTTCGATCAAAAATTCAAAGAAAATCAAAAGAAAAAAAATCAAAATTTAACCCGAGAGTGGGAACGATGTCCAAAACTCTTGATTCGGGGGCTCAGGCGCTCGTTTCCGCGACCAAGCACCCAATTTCAATTCCAACTTGATTTTTCTTACTTTCAAACCCTATTTTATGTCACATAAAGTCCATATCTGATTTTCTTAATGTAATATGAGTTTCAAAATGTAAACTCTCTAGTCCATAGTCAAATTTTGAAATGATCGATTGATATGTTTGGCCTATTCTGAAGTGTTTACTTGAAATCGATGTCTGACCACAAATTGTACCAAAATGACCTTATTGAATGACCGAATGTTCAGTTGTTTCGCGCCTCTATGTTCGTAAATGTGTTGGATAGACCGGATAGACCCTGGAGGAAGGGTCTTGAAGGATTATGTTTGGGACTCATGGTTGACCGTGCTGCGGCGACTGTGTCTCTGTTTGTTTCTGACTCTCCTTCAGCAGCTGCTCGGAGTTGTAAGTGGAGTGATAAGGTTGACGACCCACCAAACGTTTGAATCAGCCTTATATGCTTTATTGACATGAATGTGACATATGATTTATGATATCTGTTCATCCTATTCGCTCTGTTATTCTGAAATACTATATGAGGTCACATTTATGATTTTCGTTCTTGATATGTTCATCATTGAATCTTGTACTCCAATCCCATGCTATAAGTTTTGCTGGGTTAGTGGACTAATGATTCCATAAATGCCATGTAGGTTATTAGACAGTGGATCGACTGACTGGAGCATCATGTTAGTATATAGTTTCTCTTTTGGAATTATGTATGTAAGCATGTACCTTAGCATGATAAATGCTTAGATTTACGTTTTGCTAGAATGTATTGACCGTCGGTTTGTAATAATCCGGTTGTCCGAATGATATATTTTGGTGTACTTAGTTCCATTTGATCTACGGGTGTCTTTAGTTTGTACTTCAAATTTTGTAGTGAAATTTGAAAAGTTCCAACTTGAAATTTTGGGATTATTCGAATCATTATGGAATTGTGTTTTGGAACTTCTATTTACGGTTTTAGTTAAGATCATACGTGAGTAGCACTCCAGATTTCGGAGCGGAATGTACTGAAATCCAGGGAGTTACAGAAATATTTTAAACTTAATAAGCTTAATAAATTTTGAATTCATATGTGACGAATGAAATTGTGTCACCCCGAGAATCCTTAAACAAAATTTTTGAGTCAGCAATTTATCGAAAAGTTAATTGATTTCAAAATCAAACGTCGTTTTAAAACTAAAACACATTTTGTGGACTCAAAAAATTTTCAAATGAACAAGTTTCATTTCCTCGTCACGTTTTGGGCTAAAAACGAGCCCAAAAGGCCCGTGAAACAAGCCCAAAATCATAGCCCAATATCTAGCCACTTTTGTTGACCAAATAAAGAATCTTTGAATAAAAAATAAATAAATAAAAGAAAATGGAGTCTGAAAATTCGGCCAGCAACAACAGCGGCCATAAGTGCATTATGGATGGGATTTTCATCCCATCCATCTATCCTAACATGTCCATCAAGTTTGTTAGGCTTTAGGTATTTGTTCTATAGGACCTCAACTTTAGGATTCTTGCATTTTGACCCCAAATACACTCTATAAATAAGCTATTATTGCTCCAAAAGAAAGCTGCAGAAACTTGACTCTCTCAACACTTAAAGCTTTCATTCTCTACTACTTTGAACACAACTTGCATTTTCCTCTTCCACAAAATCGATTTTGCATTTAAGGGGATTCTAGTGTGGTGTAATCTCACCCTAAACACTTGGTAAACTTCTTAGGCTTAGTGATTTAAGAATAGTTAATAGTATGTTATATAGAACATATATATATGGTTATAGGTGTTGGAAGTAAGCTTGAAACTTTTGCATCTTTGAGTTCTAGCTTCTAAGTAAGACTTATAGCTTTCTCAAACTTTCTATGAGCATATGATGGTTATTTCATTGCCTTGATAATATGATCATGCTTGAGTTTCTGAGTTTTGCTTCATTTGAAATGATTCAAAGCATGAGTTCTATGGCTGTTTTGATTTCTTTGATATCATGAGCTCTATTTCTTTGCTACGTAACTCTGAAGCTTAAGGAACTATTTTGGCCTCTTTACTAATGCTTTGGAGTGAGATTTGAAAAATGGACCATGGACTAAAAGGAGAAACAAACTAAAGTTTGACTAAAAGGGGTGATATGGACAAAAACTGTGTTTTTCGACTTAAAAATGATTTTTTGAAAAATCTCAAACCAAATTTCAAACGGACGATTTATAAATATTTTTACGTATAAAAGAACCTCAAAAATATAGTTTTGGATAAAAAATTTGAAGAAAATCAAAAGACAAAAAATCGAATTTCTACCGGAGAATCAACGCTTGAGCGCACGTTGTTGGGCACCCCAGCGCTCACTCTCGAGACAAACGACCAAAATTTTCAGAAGCTTGGGTGCTTAAGTGCCCATATGGGCGTCCCAACGCCTAATTTCTATCCCAAAAACTTCTTTTGGGCGCTCAGGCGCGTGTTTAAGCTCCTAAGCCCCCATTTCCGAACCCAACTTGATTTTCTTTTGTTTGAAAACCCTATTTCATGTCACATTAAGTTCATATCCAATCTTTTCAGCGTAATATGAGTTTTGAAACGAAAATCCTCGAGTCCATAGTCAAATTTCCGAAATGATTGATTAACACGTTTGGCCTATTTGAAATATTATTTGCTATTGATGGCCAATAAATATTATGCCACATCGGCTTTATTGAACGATTGAATGTCCCCTTTGTTTCAAGCCTAAACGATTGATTGATTGTGGGCCGTGGGGAGTTTATTGGGGACTGAACTTGGGCAATATTGGATTGTCCACTAGAATCCCCGAAATGCCTGATTATTGGATAGTTCTAATGGATTCTGGAGGTAGAATCCTGAAGCGCTATCCTGAGCACGTACGTCAGCTGTGCTTTTTGATTGATTAAGCTCCTTCGGGGGTTGGAAGGATAAGGTGGAATATATATGTTGAAGATATACGGGTGATAAACCTACCAAATAGTTTGTTTCAACCTATTGACTCGAATGTGAAAAATATTTCTGATATGTGTTTGTATCGATTGTCTTGATTGTTTTGAATTATTTTCCAAATCATATTCTTATCTAATTGATTGATATGCTCATTTTTCTTGAAGCTCTTATTCTCGTTTTCCTGCTATAAGTTTTATTGGGCCAGTGGACTCATGACTTTATTTACCATGTTGGTTCTTGAAACCTGAACGGATGAATGGACTAAATTCTATGATAGGTTACAAATGCTCATTTTGGATTTGTACACCTTAATATATTTGGGAAATTGTAATTAGACTTGTATCTTGGATCGATCTTTGGCATATGAACTTAGAAATGTATAGTCTTATGGCTTGTAATCTTTAAGCTAGATGCATTATAAATCTTTGGAATATTTGACATGTAATGATATATTCTGGAACTTAGTTTGTATAATTTTATCGATATTTTGGAAGTTTAGTTTGACTAATTGTAATGTATTAGTTTCTGAATTGGGTTTTGAACGTATTGGTTTTAGAATGTATAGAATGCGAGTGGCGTACCTCGGATGGCAGAAGGTTACCAGGATTTCGGGGGCATCATAGAAATACTATTTATTTCTTAAAATTTTAATTTTTAGCTGAAAAATGATGATCTAGTATTTTAGAAGATATAAGCTTTTGTCTCTTTTATGGAAAAAAATAAGATAAATTGTTTTTAAGCAAATCAAAATGCTAATATGATAATAATAGTTTGTTAATTTTTTTTTCTTGTGAATCTGAATATATATTATTTTAAAGTTTAATACATTTTATTCTTAACATACCATAAAATATTGAAAAAATATATACCATAAAATCATACATGATTTTTTAGAAAAAAAAAATTCAAATTATACATAACCATATATACATTACTACATATGTATAATAAAAAATTAAAGCATATCAAAGAAATGTTAAAAGTTGATCAAAATCTCCCATCTTATAAAATCATAAGTTACATGAATAGAAAAAGTATTCAAAAATAAAAATAAAATAAAAAGAATGCTTAAAGAGATATATAATATATAAAAAAGTTAAAACAAAATAAAATCAATTAATAGACACATAATAACTGAAGAATAAAACAGTAGCAATTAATACCCAAAAAAATAGGTTATTTCAGATAAATTTTTAAACTTAAATGAACAAAAAAATTGAACAAAATAACTGAATCATTGAAAATGAAATTATAATCTGCACAAAGAACATTTATCTGATAAATATTTACACTGCAATTTTGAGGGTTCGAACCCATGACCTCACCTTAAAAGGAATCATTTTAGTTCATAGAAAGAATTGAAGATTGTAATTTTAGAGCATCGAAAACATAATTTGCACCTAAAAAAGAATTATCTTTTACTTAATAAAAATAATTTAGAATTCTAAGAAATTGGAATTTGGTCAAAATTTACTCATTGTGTGTAACGCCCCGGGTCCTAGAGTATCCGCCTCTTGGTCCGAATGCTACTCAATGAGGAAGGACTTATAAAAATCATTCTCAACTTTCAATACAGCAGAAATTTTATTCAATCTTTCATCCAGTACATACTCATTACAAGCTCCAAATTTTTTCAAAACAGTATCTTATTAGCACTAACTTGAGTATGTAAATATTACAAACTATTACAAATCCACAATTTCTCATACCAAAATTTAGCAACCAAAGTCCCCAAGCTTGATGCACTTCCTGAATTCAGTCACCGACATATGTAGACTTACAAAATAAGCTTGAATGACTTGGTAAAAATTATAGTTAGGAATAGAACAATAATGTAACAATTCGAAAATTTCTCTAAAATAAATTTTAAAAGTCGAAAAATTCCTGTGATTATATTTTTGAATCATTAGTTTTAATCAATAAATGCTTTAAAATGTTTTTGAGAAAAACTCTAGTCGGTAACCGATTTTTCGTCGGTTTGAGATTTTTCTAACAATAAAAAATTTTGAAAAATTTATTTTACACCCAAAAATTCTTGTATATGTTATTTTGACCAAAGAATACTCATAATTATATTTTTGAACCTTAGTTTCAAGAAAATTCAAAACCATTAAAATAATTTTTATCACTATAAAACTTTAAAACGGTGAAAATATTTTGATTTAGCAACCACAAATTTTATTTTAATCAAATTTGAATCAAAAATATTATTTCTAATCCAAATCAATGCATAATTTGACATAAGACTTAGAGCCCAAAGGTTTCATTTAAATTTAAGGTCCAAGTCCAAACTTTTTTAAACTAAATGAAAATAAATAAATATAGGGTAAAAAAAATAAAAATAAAAATAAAAAAATAAAAAATAAAAAAATAAAAAATAAAAAATAAAAAATAAATATAGGGTAAAAATCAGCCAATACCCTCTCATCACACATACACTGGGTGAAGACTCACCTTGATAATTATTTTATGAGACGCCTTAGTGCCCAACTCATCCACATAGTCACTACTTTCATTTAATGCTCAATTAATGCTATTCTTGCCAATTGCCATAAAACCCTTCTCCATTTTTATTTGTAGAGAAAATTGTTTTGTAACGCCCCAGATCCCGAGGCATTCCGTCTCAAGATCCAGAACGCTACTCGCGATCAGAAACGAACTAAAACTCAAAAAAAATAAAATCCAAACCACATTCATACTAAGATTTCAATAGAAGTATGATTACAGGCCATGAAAATCTTTCCAAAACATTGCCGATCTAAACATAATTTCTTACAAATTAACAAGGATCCAAACGATCCACTAAGTTCAAACATTCTAAACGGTCAAGCTAAACAAAGCTTCTCATTACATCTTCAGACAATCCAACATGCTAACTGGAGCCGTCCAATCCCATGGTCCAATTGAGCTACACTCCTATATATTGTTCATGGAATCATGAGTCTACTGACCCAGTAAAACTTATGGCGTGGGGGCATGGAATACAGGATTTAATAATAGGTTATGAAGAATGGGATTCAAACTATAGACGTATGGCGTGCAAGAGTTCAACAATATGCATATCAAGAACGGAAATCATGAATGTGACCCCATATAACAATTCAGGACAAGAGAAGGAACAGAACAAATGGATATCGTAAATCATATGTCACATTCATATCAATAAAATTTATAATGCTAATTCAAATGTTTGGTTGGTCTGTCATCCTTATCACTCTACTTATAGCTCCGAGCAAACACTCAAGGAGAGTTATAAACATACAACTCCGAGCCGAAGCTCAAGGAGAGTCAGAAACATACAACTCCGAGCTGAAGCTCAAGGAGAGTCATAAACTTATAGCTCCGAGCTGAAGCTCAAGGAGAGTCATACTTATGTGAGACACAGTCACCGCAGCACAGTCGACTATGAGTCTCAAATATAATCCTTCAGGACCCTACCTCCAGGGCCCATCCAGTCTCATCAACATATATGCAAACATATAGGCTTGGAGGTAAACGGAACATATTGGAACATAACGAACGTATCGGAACATATCGGACATATCAATACATATCGAACATATAGCCATTTCGGGCAGGAATTCAAACGATCAATCAATTCAACTTAATGAATCGGATTTGGAATTTTGACTGTGGACTAGAGATATTTCGTTTTGGAATCATAAACACAGATAGAGAGTTCAAGTATGGTCAAAATCAATTGGAAACAATGTCAAATTCAACCTCATTTGAATCATATCTTAGGTTAAGAAAATAATCATTTGAAAATAAACGTTAAATTTAAAACTCATTCGATTTGGTTATAGGGTTAAGAAAATAATCATTGGAAAATATTTAAATCGATGAAATGATATAAAAAACGGGTTTAAAATAGCATAAACTACAAAATCACAAATTTTAGGAACTGTCTCAGGCGTGACTGCACTCAAAAATAGGCACGCTCGCACCTAACGGCGCAAGTTTTCTGGTCTGGGCAGGATTGCTGTACTATTCACACACGGTCGCGCCGCGAACAGTACCGTGTGCAATAAATTTCTTTTTTTTTTTTTATAATTTCTGGGCATTCTCTATATTTTTCTCTATAACTTTTGTAAAGCATGTTATATTAAATTCTAAGCCTAGATATTTTTAAAAATTAAGGAAAGTAACTAAAAATCCATTTTTTTCCAAGTTTATTTGTTACTTCTCCCTCTTTTATTTTCATTTCAAATCTTTCATTTTTGTTTCAAATACATATTTTTGAGATATTTTTAAGTGTGATAATATTTATAAATCACAGGTTTAAACTTTGGTTTAAGATTTCTCGAGGAATAAGAAGTTTTGTCGGAAACCATATTTTCAAGTCCATAATTTCCCATTTTCTTTCATACTTTGGTTGAATCATTATCTTTGTCCATAATCCAAAATCTAAATCCAATCCAAAGCTGAGATAGGATGTCAAAGATGTTCATGAGGTTTCGGATCACGATTTCAATGGGTTGAGCTCAAAATAATCAAGAACAAATCGATCATAGCTACCAAGCTCAAATAGTAATAACCAACATGATCATGAATTCAATAAGCTCAACATGGCAAAAAGAACAAATGATGGGGAAGCATATAAGCATATGAAAGAAAGGTAAGGCTCCATAAGTCTTACTTGTTCGAGCTAAAACCATAAATATGCCAAGCATTCCGAGTTTACCGAGTAGCCATATTAATCGCCCAAGTCAAGCCATAAATCCATGTATCAAACTTAAGTCAAACCATCTGAAACATAGGGACAAACTTAAGATTTAGCTTACCCAATGTATGGAGAGCTTCCCCCTAGATTTCCTTGTCTTGATTCTTCTTTAAAACTTGAACTCAAAGATTGGGTATGTGGGTGAGTTTTTGGCCGAGAGGGAGAGAAGAGGGGAGTGAACTTGGCTTGTTTTTTTTTAGATTTTATGAAGGTGTCATTAGGGAGTGTAAGCCTCAATTCTTCTACTTATAATGAGGGATTGATGCATTAGGTAATTGGTCAAGAAGTTGGACAATCAATCTCACCAACCACCATGGTCTCCCCACCAAAAGGGATGGCTTCCCATGCCATTTTAGATGTCAAGAAATCTGATTTTGTATTCCATACCTATATTTTGGGATTGTTTAGTGTATATACATATATATACATGTGCCGAAAATTATGGGAAGTATTTGAGCCATTATTTGGACTTAAATGGAGTACAATTAGGCTAAAATGATGATAGAAATCAAGGCCTAATCGAGAGAAAAATACTTGGAACGTGTGGCACGTGGTTTGAAAATAATCGTTACTCGTTTTATTGAAATCGCTTTGTAAATCTTAAATCAAGGAAATCTCGGGGTGTTACATTCTCCCTCCCCTTAAAAGAATCTAGTCCCTAGATTCATCTTTCTACCTGAACGATTCGGAATATCTTTCTATACCAGACTTACGCTCTTAAGTCACCACTTGCTATCTTCTTATTTTCTTAAAAGGCCTATTTAGAAGATCATACGGTTCCCAAAATTTTGGGCTTGAAAATCTGAGACGCGTACAGAATTTCCTATGTTCACAGGGCTATGTACATTCCCAATAGAAGTCTAAAAGCATCCTTCTACCAGTGGGTGAACCTTGTAAAAGACTGTCATACTTTCGAAGGATCGGTCAAAACTCCTAGCTCAATCAATCGGGATAAGTGACCATGTGGTACTAGCATCAATTAAAATCTTGTACATAAATTCTGAATCAAGCCTTACCTCTATCAGCTTTGAGTGGAATCTATTCTCTCCTCTCCAATTGGAGCAAAAGCTCGAGCCTTAACTAGAGGACGTCCAACTACGCCATGTCGTGGCTGATTCTGCATCCCAGCACTTATACCTTGACGGTTTCGTGGGCAATCCTCGAGGAAGTGTTGGTCACTTTTGTAACCGAAACATTTTCTTAACTTCCTCCAACACTTATCCTCAGTATGTGTGGTACCTCCGCAAAACCCACAATTTCCTTTTTCAGTGATCATTGCGGTTTCACCCTTATCAGCTGGCAGTTTCTCGATTTCATTTTTAGGTTTCTTGCCAATGAAACCTTTCTTCTCTTTGTTTTGATCAGGTTGACCTGATCACCTTTCTTTTTTCTTGTCATCAACGTTTCAAATTTCTTGGAACTCCACTTCAAGCTCCATCGCCAATTTAACAGCGTTGTCGTAATCATGAGGCCGACCTATGGCCAAAGCTTTTCTTAAATCCGGCTTAAGACCCTCAATAAATTTCTTTCGGCATCTTTCCTCATCCGCCAGTACGTGAGAGGCATACTGTAGGAGTCGATTAAATTCAGTCTCATACTTCACCACTGTCATCGATCCCTGAATCAGTCTCATGAATTTCTTATCTCTTAAATCCCTTACCACCTGAGGGATATACTTCTTTAGGAATTCTCTT